>OMLI01031387.1:0-12754 GCA_900302605.1 Rondeletia loricata | reverse complement strand
GCTCCTCCCCCCAGGCCAAAGGAGGCGCCTCCACTCCCAGCCCCCAGAAACAGTTGGCCCACAGCCACCACCACACCAGCCATGGCCCAGCCAGGAAGGGCAAGGGCCCTGGTGGCCCAGGGGCTCGATAGTGCACATACAAGCGCGAATGCACACACAGACACGCACAATTCTGTCTCGCTCTCTTTCACAACACACACAAAATAACTGACCTGCTCTCACTGTGATCCCTACAGATGCCCTACTCAATAGGGAATACAGTATTTACAGTAGCTGAGGCTTGCTACCTGAAGGACCATGCTCTGCCTGCTGGCTCAGCAACTAAAAGGACCCTCTGCGCAGACACACAAACACACACACACACACAATCATTTGAAGGTACAACCCACCACGAACCCTCCCAGCCTCCGCATTTGTTGTGTCAGTTTTATTTTCATGTGTCCAAGTCAGTGGACAGAATCTGCCTTGAGTATTTGTTTGCATTGTGACGAGAGTATTTCCAAGTGCTTTTTGAGAAGACAAACTGTACTTTTGCATCTATGACACAGGGGTCTTTTTATTTGCTAGATAGTTGTGACATTACACACAAAGATGTAAACCAACACATGTTGCGTAAAGGGCTTTGAAAACCTTGTGTTTGCCAGGGTAGTGAGCCAAAGGAGTTTCTGTCACATGCACTGAGCCATGTCTTCCATTAACTTGTTTATTCTTATCGATACTTATACATGTAGGTTATCGATACTTATACATGTAGGTTATCGATATTCATACATGTAGGTTATTTAATTGTTTAATTGCAAAACTGGTGGATGATTCTGCATTTCAGAACTAAATGTGAACCCATACCATACCAAACAATATGCCTACAGCTTTTGTACTAAAGCTCTTATTTTTGTAATGAAATATGTGAGTACCCATGTCAATATGGCAGATCTTAATATTTTGAAACGCTTTTGTCCATAAAATGTATTCCAATACAGTGGGAAATGAAAAGCAGTAATATATATTTTTTTGTCCAATGGGAAAATAGAATGGAAAATTTGGAAAATTGAAGAAAATACATATTCCAAAGTGAGGGGTACTCGTTGATAAGGCAGTGCTGCTAACAGTAAATTTATGAATCCATGCAGACTTAGATCATTTGGTTGTCTAATATTTAAGTTATGTAGGTTAAGTTATTAAAAAGGGGCAATTCATGACAATTGTGAATGGGAAATTCATGTATAACACATTGTAAATTGTATTGAAGCCATTTTTATTTTTCAAAAAGGTAAAATAATTATATTTCTGATGAGAAGTCTGTGGTTCTCTATGATGTTAATGATTTTTTAGAAAAGGCTTGCATCAGTGTCCTAAGTTGAGCACTACATCGTTCATAGGTTTTTTTTGTGTTAATAGTGTGATGAAAATATGATGTTCTATATTGATGTACATAATATTGAGAGCGACATTTCCTCTGGTTTTTCCCTCATTTGCTTGTCTATTTTTATAGGTCATGTGTACATATGAATAAATTGCCATTTTACTAACAGGAAAAGCCAATTGAAAATAAAAGAGTGCTAAATCAGTCTCTGTGCTTATTACTTGCACCAACGAGGCGCGTAGGGTGTTCAGTGCCGTCTGTAACTATGTTCACACCATAACTCGAAAACAAATAACCCTATGATGTTCATACTTGGTATATATATTCAGCCCAAGGTATCCTGGAGCTGATTAGATTTTGAGGTCAAAGGTCAAGGTCGGCTATAAGGCGTAAGTTAGCACCTCGCCCGAGTGCAGTGTAGTTTTTGATTGGTGGTCATTTGATATTTTCTCATTTATAAGCAGCTTCATCAATATACTTGCATTACTTACTTACACCTGCAGTGTTGTTCAAGACACCAGTGAAGTGGCAGATCAGTTGGGTAAACTAACTCCATCCCATCTACAAGGGGTGGACAAAATAATCGAAACACATGACAGTATATGAATCTAAAGAACCACAGAACTTGAATGGTTCTGTGTAAAGAACCTAATAGGGAGCAGGGCTGCCCTTTGCCATCAGAACAGCTTCAGTCCTTGTACTGCTGTCATACAAGTCCTGAACTGTGCAGTGGGACTTCTTCAAAAAGGAAAGCCTCCAGTTCTTTATGGGATGAAGGAAGGGGAAATCTACTTCCTATAAAGGTTCAATGATGTTGCGCTCTGGTGATCATGAGGCCATGGAAGGCGTTTGACTTAATCCTGGGGTTTCTTGAAACCACTTGTATTTGTTATGTAGTGTGTGTGGGGGCATTTTCATCTTGTAATATGGGATCATCATAAAGGAAGTGTTTGCACCATGGTCCTGTAAAATGGCCTCGTATTCCTTGGCTGTTACATGACCATGCAGTGCAGTCATCTGACCTGATGACTCCCACAAGATGGATGCCCATACCATTACAGATCCACCACCATGTTTAACAGCTGGTAGCAGACTTTGCGGATTGAAGGCATCCTTTAGCTTTCTCTGAAAGAAAACCCGTCTGGATGTACGATAAAGGGTGAAAGACGATTTATCAGACCATGTTACTTTTTTTTCCCCATTGCTTGGAGGTCCAGGTTTTCCAGATAAACATCTGGAGTTGTGCACCATCACATGTGGTAAGGCCTGCTGACTGGATTAAGGTGTCAGCGTTTGTTGTGAGGCAGCAGATTGGTACCGTGTTCTTCTGACTACATTCATTCAGAAATTTCTTAAGACATAATTTGATCTTGACCTGACTAAAACCTAGACAGTCTCAACAAAAACACAACACCCCACAGACAAACCAATCTATTACTTGAATAGTTTTAACGTAGTAATGGTAATATATTTTCTCATGGATTGGTGTTGGCCTATAAGATTTCCTCTGTATGAGTGTCTCAGCATGCTCTTCCTGGTGCACTCTGACATGCATGGAGCAGATTGTAAACACAGGACTTCCAGGTCTGGGCTTGTTCCCACCGGCGAGGGGTTACATAAACCTGTGTACCTAGATACTCTTGACTTGAGTCACGTCCAAGGTACAAGCTGCTCCAGCCAATATTTGGGAGTGTCTGCGATGTACGTTTGTATGCGTGTACCGCAGGTCATATATGGAAGTCAAATGTGGTATGTACATGCACCCTTGAGTTTAATGTTCTGTTTGCAGTGCATGCATTTACTTTGACACATTCAGGAAACGTTTGCACTGATACCTTGTGTGTATATGCAAATACAACAGGGTCTGGGACTCTAGGCCATACATCAGCACATGGCCCCGGTTACCAGCTCCGTGCTCCTAGTTACACCATTTCATGTTCCCATTGTCAGTTTTCCTCACCAGAAACAAATCTAGATATAATGTGGTGTAGCTGAAAGTTTTATTTGGGAGGGAGCCAAGGCTATATATTGCATACAACATGCACCAGGTGATTTATTTTTTTGGCATGGAACACAATCAGCGAAGGATGTGGTTAGCATGGTACTACATAATGTATATTTCATGTCAGTTTTCTCATTCCTTAGCTCACAGAATGAGACAAACAACAAAAAATCCTTTTGACCTTTTATTGGAGTTTGCCGTTACATTGTATGGAAACGATGCCAAAAAAAAAAAAAAAACACCTTTTAAAACAAAGGTCAAACATTTTCTGACAACAGTGCAAATAGGTTAACTTACACAACTGATGGTTGTATGAATGAATGATCTTTATTGTCATTGTACAGGTACAACCAAATTGAAATACAGACCCGAGTGCTAACACACAACAACAAAGACAATATAAAAACAAGAAATAAGACAAATAGGGTGTACTGGAAGGAATCCGAATTGTGCAAATGAAAACCGTTGATGTCCGTTATGAAACAGTAGACTAGCACAGGTGCTGGTGGTAAGTGAAGACCAAGAACGAACAAACTGAGATCCAACTTTTGGTAACTGATGCATAAAAATCTCCCAGGTTTTACAACACAAAATTACAGGAAATCATGCTCAGGTAAAAACCATTTCACACTTAATATCATGCTTCAGTAGCGGTCAAAGGATTTTAGTACACTGGATGGGATTCTGGAGCTAAACAGATTTCACAAACGCACAACATAAGGACATGAGGACCTCAACTTGGATTACAAGCATGATAGATGAAAAGCCTCAGTGTGTGTGTGTTCTATAAGCTCTGGTTTACAGTAGTGAGACAAAGGGTACGGGCTGCTGGGCTGCCAACAGGTAGGGCACCATGGCCAGGGCTGCTGCCTCGATGGAGAAGAGGTGGGGGTCTTCCACGTGCGGGCAGCAGCTCCTCATGAACTCGGCCAGCCGGAGGAGGTACTCCAGGTTGTGGCCCGTCTTCCCTCTGCACACAGCGATCTGGGCGCCTATCTCCTCCGGGCTGGCCGGCCCCAGGTAGAGGGGGTTGTCGGTGGTGGCGATGTACACCAGGGCCTGAACCGAAGACTCCCCCACGGGGAAGAACTCCACGGCTTTGGTGACGTAGCCGCCGCAGACCGTCTCGCGCACGTTGAGGTACTTCAGAGACTCCTCGACCTGAGAGCCCGTCACCTCGAACGCCACACCCCAAGTGCTCGCCTGTGAGAGTGAAGAGGAAGGAGAGACGCACGTTAAAGTCATCTGGGTTAGACCTGTCATTCTGAGACGATGTGCTTGAAGTTCTTAAGGCTGTAGCTGCAGACCCTGCAGCATCACTAGCTAGACAAATAGGAAGTAGGGCTTTCCACTTACGTCATCGTCCTCTATCAACGTCACCACTCTTCCGGGCTGCAGAGAGAAGAGAAACGGGGTCACGTCATGGGACAACGCCTTATGCAATCTGAGCCGAGCAGTTAGAAGAAACATTTGGTGTAGTACTAACGTTAGAAACATTGCACGTCCGTTAGCCAAGATAAGCTAACATGAACAACATGAGCCAACACAAGCAGAAACATAACCACCTTACCAACTCATCATTTCCACGATGGAAGTTGTCTCCATGCCAGAAGCGTCTCTTGTAGCCTTCGATGTAGCCCACCTTGCTCCTCTTGTATTTGAAGTCGGGCTTCCACACCAGCGACCCGTACCCGAAGATCCAGATACTGGCCTTCCCGGCAACGATGTCTTGAGGTTTCATTTTGATCGGTGGTGTTGATGAGGTTCAGATGAATCGATGGATCACTTTGGAAAAATGACGTGTACCGGGCAGATAACTAGCTGGCTAGTGTTCGCTTCCTCCGGTCGAGGAGGAGAGGCACCGGTTGGCTCACAGGTATACCGCGGACGGTATCCGAGCCCAACTGCTTGGCAGTTGTGATGGAATCTCGCAGATGATTTTGCCTTGCACGATGCATGCCGCTGCCTTAGTGTTGCCGCATACTGCCTTAAAAATCCATGGTGGCCTTCTCGGCTTTCAAATCGCAACAGAAACCAGAAACTGCTGTGGCCAGCTGTTCGGCCAGTTGTTGTTGTCGTTGTTTTTTTACAGCGAACGAATGAAAGATCGAGGTCTAACTAACGCTGGCGTCTCAAACACCTTGCTGTCTGGGTGTTCGTGTCCCTGCCAAGACATCAGACAACGCAGTGATATGAAGCGCTTCCTCGATAACATGGCGAAGCCGTGCTTACAGATTTATACTGCTTGGGCAGATAGGCGTGTCGAAATCACAGTTCGGGACCAATAGTGTTCGAGAGAGATTCACCCTTCAACGCGTTTTAACGAGTCAGATTCCGGTGCGCCAAATAGGGAGGAATTCCAATCCAAACTCGTTATGCTATTGGCTCACATTCTGACTTGAATTCACGCCCACATCTCAACGGGATTGGTCTGTGAACCGTCACTCCAACCACATCAATTTGTGATTGGCCGCCTGCGTTGTCAATCTCTAAATATATTTCCATATAATTAGGCTTGATCCTGGCTGATGCAACTTCCCACAGCATTTCAAGGCAAGGCAGTATCGACCTAGCAATATGCCAAGCCATTGCATCAGACTTGGTCCTGGAAACACTCCCTTATCAAGTCGGATAAGTGCAGTGTTATCTTACAAGATATGCCAGGAAAAAAGGACAAATAAACAATATGAAATGATGCTGACACTAGCAGAACAACACAAGTTAAACAAAATATTGGTACCTGTGTTTTCAGGAGGGCGGGGGTATCTGAGCTGAAACAGTACTAATACAAATTACTCATGACATGTGAGCGAGTCTCCTGAGTGTCCCACGTGGATGTGTACATGAGCCAGGACATGTGAGGTCTGTAATCCGTACCCTCAGTTCAAAGATCCAGTGGCACGGTCAAGGCCAAGAGCCATGCCACTGACTACAGCATCCTCCACTGACTCCCTGCCTCTCCCTGACCTCAGCCTTCATCTCAGACGTGCGCAACCGGTGACTAAATTGCTCACCTTCAATCGCAATTAAGGCATTTAGCTGACACTTTTATCCAGGGCTTCTTCCAGTGAGTGAGCAGGTAGGGACGCTTTAACAGAACACATGGCTGCTGATAGACACAACACTGGCTGCTGCAGTCTCTCTAACCACTAGGCCACCTTGCCAGCATGTCAGATCTTATGTTAAACAAGGTTATTCATCCAGAATCACCCCATCCTTGCAACCTTTCAAATGGAGCCAATGCTAGGGAAAACAAGTCATCTTAGGGCCAATGTTTACAATACTGTCGTTGGCTGTATCATAGTATAAGTATTCAAACGAGAGACATTTGGAACGGCAGCTGGCTTTCAAAATGGAACAACCTGCCCTCCTTTGCCCTGTACTGCTACACAAAAACACATTCCTCAGGAAACACTGAACACAACAAGACAGACACAGAGAGGAAAGACCTGATCGAATGTGCAAAAAAAGTCCAATGCTCCTAGTGGATCTGTTGTAATAGCAGAGACTCGTCTGTACTCAATACATAGATTATCTATAAATAGCAGCATTATCTGCCTTGATAAGAGGCCAGACAACCGTATCAGCTCTTCAGAAGTCTGAAGCACTTCACAATGCAGCCCTTTGAGTGACCCTGTGTCACGCACACGCTTCCATCCCATCATGCCATGGCCTTTCATGCCCGTCCACCCCGCAAGCCTGCTACTATCTCTAGGATGCTCTCGCTGTATGCTGCCAAAAGGCTTCACTGAGCTACACTGAGCTACACTGAGCTACAGCCAAACTTGCGTTAGTAACCTGTGTAGAATTAGTCTCGGTTTCCCAGTCTTTCTGCAGTTTTTTCCAACTTATAAGACATATATACAGACATACATACAAGAGACTGACAACATACATCGTACACCTCTGATCGGTTTCTCCTGAAAATATGTCTCAACTGCTGATTAGATCTGTCTGATTAATTGGATGTGCCATGGATTTTTATTTATAGTTGAATTCAAGATCATACAAATCAGAATAAGCCAGTTTACATGATCAAAAGTGTTAAGGCTAAGTGAGAGAAACTTATACCGGCTGTCTAATTAGTTAGTGTTACTGTAGACTTGTTTGCTAAACTTGAGTGTACCTAAGGTTTTGGCCACAGTTATTTCCTGTGAGTGGTTTTCTTACTGACACCTAGTGTTAATTAATGAGACAGCTACAAGTGGAGGGCAGAGCAGGATTACAGACAATTGGATAACAGCATCATGCATCATTATACTCTGCCTACACATACATACCCAAATTAATTTCCTCTCCACATTTTGACAAATAAAAACATGCATATTCAAGAGCCAAATCAGTCTCTCATCACTGTGACTCCAAGTATCCAAGAGGTCCGGCTGTGAGAGAAAGCAGTGGTCATTTTGTGGTCATACTGTGGATCTGCATGTTTCTGAAGACAATAACATCTGCATGAGAATGGCACTGGGAGAGTCTTCACTGGGAAAACCATCTGTGGCTGTGTTATTGAGAGAGAGAGTTCCACATTTCTGGTTGCATAAAGAGATAGGGAAGATTGGAACTTCATATTCAAACCTGCTTCCTGATTCTCAAATTCACAGATTTCCCCTTTTCCCCGACAGAATAAATAGTGTTGATTAGGGCGTTTGTCTACCCGCTCGCTTGTTTTGAGGTTGTTTCCTGAAAACCCCAAGTCATCTGTGCGAGCAAGTGCAGATTGAAGAACGAGATGCGTGAGAAAAACAGTTGGCCTGTGCCGGCATGTTCTGCATTTTTTAATCAGGGAGGAAACAGGAACTGATGTCACTAGGTCACAAACAGGATGCTGTGATTATAACACAATGAAAATGCTTGGCCATGCCATTGAGACCTAGAGGCCAAAGAGCAGAGCCCTAGCATGTGTATGCCACTGTGAGTGAGTGTGAATGAGGGTGTGTGTATGAGTGTGTGTCTGCATAAAAGTATGAACGCGGTGGGAAGAAACTGCAAGTGCTATCGGGCTGGGTCAGGTAACAGTCTAAAGCTTGAAGGGTTTTACCAGATGATTAATAGTTGTGATAACAAGTATGTTTTTCTTGAGCCAGGCCGGAAGCGCCCTTTTCCAAATCTGTACTGCTCCTAGTGCAAACTTTTTTCACACACACACACACACACACACACACACACACACACACACACACACACACACACACACACACACACACACACACACACACACACACACACACACACACGATGAGGATGCCTAGGTCAACAGACTAACAGGATGTGTGTGAGGGAAGAGCCATCCAGATTCTCTGTCGGGTGTTGATTGCTGCTGATTAGGGGGTGTTGACTGTGGCAGGATTGCTGTTAATTGGAGACATGAGAGGTTCGTGTTTGATGATGCAGATGACACATTGCCTGGACACACAAACACACTGCTACAAATTCTGAGACTGCTCTATCGGTGCTGTCTCTGCAACATCACAGAACGGTGGAATATTAGGAGACGTCTGTCTGTATGGAACAGGAGCATTTTCCAAAAGACGCCAAGGGCAAAGGGCGATTGCATCAGTAATGAGCCAAGAAAATAAATCACAGTGGATAGTCAGCACAGCTCACGTTTCTAACCTCACTGCTAACCCTTTTTGTGACATTTAACTGATGGGTGGAGGCCCCCTGCTCCTCATGAAGAAATGGCACCCAGCCCAGGAGAGCAAGACCCAATGAGAGTCCAGATCGCTCTGACAAGTCAATAAACTTTTCTGAAATAGTGCGGAGGGTGATCTTGTTATATATGTCTCTTCATAGCAGATCCACTGGCTCCCATCTGGTTTCCCCTCCCTCTGGTGACAGCCCCAATGCCAGGCCCTCTCTCCAGCTTTGTTTGCAGGAGTGAGTGGTTGTACAGAATGGGGCATTGAGATATTGCCCTTAACCCTGAAGGGGAGTCACTGAGTCAGGCAGTTGGGGAGCCTATGACTGCTTGGGTGTTTTTATGGGAGGAGGTCTGTGTCGTACACACAGGGCAAGAGGCCTGGCATATGCCGTTGTTTTTATGGCACTACAGAGTCACTACTTGCTCCCCCACGGCATCTGTTGGCTGTGTGTGTGCGTGCATTACGAGGGGTGGGGGGCGTTCCCCTTTGCCCTGTGCCTGGCTTTGTTTCGCCTTTTCCAGCTTGAGGGGGTGGTATCCGTGGAAACGGATTTGAATTTCAAGCCAATTTAGGGCCAGAGAGAAAGAGGGGTGGGTGAGTGGGGTGGGAGCCCAAGGCGTTTTCAGGAATTACTTGGAAGTAGTGATGCTAATAGTCTGGTGGCTTTATACCCATCTAATGCCTGAAACATGATGTTATGTGAATGTAGGAAAGCAGCTGGATTTCATATTCATAAGCCTGTTGGCAATTTACAGGTCTAGTTGTGCAATACTAGGTACATATTGAGTACAGGATGAGATATTTGAGCTGCATCACTCTCTAATTAAATTCAGCCTTGATAAAAAGAAATACAAGACGCATCTGATCGTTTGTACTCAATTTCATTATTTAAAAACACCTCAAAAATAATGTCCTTTTCCATCCACTGACATCAAATTAAAAACAGTTTTGAAGGAAGTTTTATTCTTCAGAAGTTTGGTCCTTATAAATATGCATTATATACAAAATAATATTATAAAACATATAAAGAGCAGTGTGTCATATTTAAATTAAACTCTGGAAATAATCACTAAAAAAAAAAGTACATTATTGGTTCTGTATTTTTTGAAACTTGTTATAGGCAGGCAGTGGTGCGACAGTCTTTTCTCCCCGTTTTGAGTCTCTCAGTTGGGTTGCATAAAAACACTTTCTATGCAAGTTTTCGCTTCCCTTTCTCTTGGATCTTGCTGGCACAGCACTGACTATTGCGCTCCTGTGGTTTTCTCTTCAAATCCCTGTTGATTAAAAAGTATTTTCCCCGCTGTTTTTTGTAGTGCAAATGATCCAAGAAGAGACAAGGGCACAAATTTAGCATTCAAACCCCCTCTTTTAAGGCTTCTAGTGAATTTGGGCTGCATACAATCTTCACCATTGCATGGAAAAGTCCAACTAGTCATTTTCGAATGATTGACAGTTGAAGATTATTTTCAGACATTCATAGCTCTCAGTGTTTGTGTGGTTGGATTTTGACGGTGGGCGAGTTCTCTTGTCTCGACCCTGAGTCTTGCATAGCAGGCGAAGCTGGCAGGAGTGGTGTGGAGGAGTGGGGAGATTGGGAGGGGTCAAATCTCAGGCACCTTTTTGACTGTTTGATTGGTTGGCTGTCAAAGTCACCATGATTATCACACAAGGCCGGGTCAACTACGAGGGGCAAATTATCCATCTTCACCTCCTTTTGCTGTCCAGGATGATCAAGATTCATTATTCTGCTGACGCTCTATCAGTCTCCACACCTTGTGCAGTCAGTCGATTCGCCAGTCGAGTTAACCATTGCCACAAATGAGAGAGGTCCTTCACTGTACATGTTTTGCATACAAACACTTGGTCAACATAAAGTTTCTCAATTCTGTTCCTTTTTGCAGAGCAGAGGTTCTGCCCTCTCCAGTTCTCAAGTGTTCCAGAGCAGCAGTGGACGTCGAAAACAATCTCCAGTCTCTTCTCAGCGTTTGTAAACAATCCAGAATATAATATTCTGCCTCGATTGTGTCTTTCTCCTCGTTCCCTCACTTTCAGACCCCCCATAGTTTATACCTGGGGATAAAGAGAGGAAAAAATTGATTCAAGATGCCGCTAAATGAAAAGCAGCTCACATCCTAAGCTAATAACTCTCATAACTGTTTTATCTATTATAGCTCATGTGCTATCACCGTTCTATTTTGCTTGGAAAAAAACATTAAAAAAATTCCATTCATTGCCAGTGGTAAAACATAGCACATTTGAGACCAAGCAGAGCCAAACATGTGCGGGGAATCAGGATCAGTTCAGAGTTTAGGACATCAGAAGACACGCCAAGATAAAGAATAGTCACTGACCTCTTAGAATTTACAGAAAGCAATACTGCACATGATTGGGCTATTATGCATCCCTGGCTTAGGTTCAAATACAAGAATACTGGCCTCCATATTGTCTGTCTACAAAAAGCACCATCACCTGTCATAAACATCGGGTACTAGTGAGGGATAGCGTGCTTGGGGTGATGCTTGGGGGATCTATGGAAATGCTGATGAAGACATGATTTTTTTTGGCTTACCTCAGTTGCTATGACGCACTCCCTCCTCTCCTCTGCTATAACAAATACCGACTGGTACATGGAGTCTCTTGGGGAACATATCGTTGATATCCTACACTCTGGCTTTTCACTGCAAACACAAATCACACTTTGTGTTAACACAAACTAGAAGCACATGGCAGAGCTATGCATTAGACTGGGCGTAATATACTGGGACACAGCGGGGCGGATAGGGATACTGTATAGCAAAGCAATTGTCAAATGTAAACTGTGTGTAAATGAAGAACAATGTATGGTCTCCAAGTTTGAAAAAAAAAAAAAAATCTAATTGGGGCTCACTGTTAGTCAAGTCAAGTTTATTTATATAGCCCTTTATCAGTAAAATGCCTTTGGGCAAAATACATTGTATACATTAAAAGCACATCTAAAATTATCAGTGTGTGTGTGCATGTGTGTGTGTGAAACCAAAGGGAAGTAGTGGCATGGTTCAAACAACAGACAGGGCATTGTGTGAGTGAACACAAAAAAAGGAACCCCTTCCCTATTTACACAATGAATAGAGGAGACCTACAGCTTAAAGTAATATGAAAATTATATGGTCCATTCTCTGAACACACACAGATATTACTGATTTGGTAGTACAAGCAGGGGGTTAGATTTGTATTATTACAAGTATGGTGAAATACATTGAAGAGCTCATGCACTGTGAAAATGGTTCCTCTTACCTGTACATTCTACTCAAGGGCATTTTGTCTTCTAAACACTTGTCGTAAATTAGACTTTTATCCTCTTGTGACTTGTCATCCTTGAACTCCTTTGATTTGGAGTTGTAAGAGTCCAAGTGATAGTTTTTATGGATAAAGTTTGATTTCTCTGAATCACAGTCCACCTCCAGGCCGATTTTCTGGTTGGTGTTTTTCAGCTGGGACGCTGGGATCAGGTTATCCCTCTGAACGTCTGACATGTTGTTCATGGTCTCTGTGTCTCCCCTCTCCCTCTGTGCCTGCCTGTGGATGTGCCTCAGGGCCAAGCCCACCATGCACAACACTACTAGCAATGCCACCAGCCCCACCGCCAGAGAAACCGCCGCCCACTGGAAGCCATCTTGGATGTCTCCATTGGTCACGGGAAAGGTCACGGCGGCAAAGAACTCGCAGCGAGGCCCGGTGAAGCCTGAGGGGCAGATGCAGGTGGCT
>OMLI01031386.1:0-11505 GCA_900302605.1 Rondeletia loricata | reverse complement strand
GCTGCTAGCTGGCTGGCTGGCGAGCGCTAATGCTCGGTCAGTGTTTTTCAGGTGACTAGCTTTGGCTGCTAGCTAGCTGGCTGGCTAGCGCTAACGCTCGGTCTGTGTTTTTGAGTTGACTAGCTTTGGCTGCTAGCTGGCTGGCTAGCGCTAACACTCGGTCGGTGTTTTTGAGTTCACTAGCTTTGGCCGCTAGCTAGCTGGCTGGCTAGCGTTGGGTGGGACTTTGTTTGCGGGCTGCACGCCTAGTGACTTGCCGTGGCTGTAGGTTGGACAGGGAAGCCACGCCGTTTTTAGACTCTATGTCTTGTTTTTTGTATATAAGGAGTCAAAAGACGTTTCTCTCTTGGGCAGGGCATTTATTACCTCCGTGAGCATAAAGCATATACATTTCACTGGGCTGGTCATCTTCATTAGCTTTCTCTACCGACCGCTAAAACACACACACCTGTATCCCGACTTTTTCTGTCTATCTCCCAAAACACATGAGGAAACTTGGCTGCCCTCACTACCCAGAATGCAGCATTCTTAAAGTAACAGGCACAATTTCTAACGCCTGGCTCTCCTGGAGGAGAGATAGTTTTTCATGATACTTCCTAGTCCTGGTTTTAGCAGCCCGACAGAAACGGTAACCGTTCCCACGAGTCCGGAGCAGCGTGGAAAGGCACGAAGCGGCCCCGGTAACCATCCGGCCTGACCGTGGAAATGAGGCTTATATAGCTTGGAGGGGAATGTGCATACCGCCACCAACTGGATCACTGATGAACGGCATGTCAAGAGCTCAATCACGTGATTTTCAACAATGACCGGACGGACAAACTGGAGCAAATCATAGGTATAGAGCCGCGCATCTCGCAATGCCCAGCTAAAAAAAGAGTCTGGATGATGAGCTTGAACAGAATGTGCACTGAAGAGCTGTTCGTTAAGCCTATACACTGAATGAGTGGAGCGTTTGGCCTGTTGGTGATTGTGAATGATACGATGAAAGGAAACAAGTTGATTGTTTAAATGTCAGGCCCCAGTGTCGTATATTGTATCACACTACACACCATAGGAACTGTAAGTTGCGCTTCCCTGTGCCTCTCTAGAAGACTAAATAAAAATACGTCCATGTGCCAACTTCTTTGACATTATCTGCTCATCGGAGTGAGTGATGTGAGCAAGACAGAGAGAATGTGGGAATTTCACCTTCGAACAGGTAGAGACAGGACTGGGCTGCCAGTGAAACAGGAACACAAAATAATTCATATAAACCACAGAAAACAAAACATGCTTTATCATCCAGACATGGTATTTCTCTCAACCTGTCCTGATGGCTTTTTGTCTAAAAACTCTGAACTATTGTAGACCTCATACTACACAAAAAGTTGTTGAAAGTGGAAGAATAAATGAAAAAGTAAATTCTATGGCCATGATAGCACAGATGCACAATGCAATAAGGCCACTGTAGACTTGTGGATTGAGGCCAAGAGACAGAATGTCCCAGATCTGTCTAAATACTATGGACCAGAATTACTATGGACCAGACAAGAATGGTCTGACACAGATCATTGTTTTGTCAATGTATGTTACCATAATAATATAATAATATATGTAATCCTATACATAGAGGCATATTTTAGGTTTTTGCAGAAATTTTAAAGTAATGTATTGCTTATATAAAAGATTAAGGCAATTAGTAAAGTGGTATCAATATTGTATAGCCACGTTAAGATAACAGTAGATTGTAAGACACAGTACCCAAAACAGTATCTTAAATGTCCTCAAAACATAAAATGTAACACATTTTGTGCCTGAAATTTTTTATTTTATTTCAACGTTTGTAACTTTAGTGAATCTAACAATAAAATGTTTTGTCCAAGCCTGTGCATATGGTACAGTGCTTTCAAATGTTAAAAAATGTTCAGTACCACCCGACAGAAAAGAAATGATGATAGTCGGTAACACTCTTCAGAGCTTCCAGCAACATGATTTTGAGGAAGTTTGGAGCCTTGGCTTGGCGCTGATTGCTCGTTGGAGTTCATGGGCTTAAATAAAGACACTTAATCACAAGTGCTCAGCGGAGTTTTTCCTGGACTGTGCAGGACCTTGCCAAGACCTCAGGCAGTCACATCTCTGGATTGGAGGAAAAATATTCCCCGCAGATTACTGCATGACTCACAAAATCAACTGCCTCGTGAGAAATATGATACGCAGATCATTTAGATTTGAACATAACATGCCATTTATGCCAGATTTTAGTAAAGCAGAAGTCGCCTTAGTTCATAAATTAATGTTTAGCTGTTAACGAAGTTGTATAAATGTTATATTCTGCTGTAACAGTGAAGTAGCAGATAACGTTCGATTCAATTCGTCATGTTTGGTTAGCGTCCTATAACAGGCAAGTAGGTGTAAGTACTGTTGCTCAAACAATATAGCCCATACACAAACATAAAATCCATAGATGTCACTGCACTCGCAGATTAACTGTGGTATGACAATGAATGTGGGAGTGGCATTAGGTGAAGAAACTGGCTCGGTTTTGTCAAGCATACTCCTACGCAGATGAAGTCAGACATTTTTACATCTAAAAACAAGAGTGCTTATTTCCAAGAAAGCCCCCACCAACTGGCAGATCGACATTCACCAAGCTGATTCTCCCATGAATAGAAGTCAATTAACCCCAAGAACAAAATTCTGGTGGTCCTTTTTTATTGTCCTGACACATTCTACATTGCTGTTTACAAGGTGGGCAAGGCTGTCTGCCCACACCATATAAAAATGGCTTAACACACCTGGAAAATAAAATGCCTTTGGAAAGCCCTTGTCTTCCAGGGCAATGTAAAACCAGCCACCTCTACTCATGACTAATTGGCTGTTAACACTGTTTTAACAAACCTGAGTTCTTGTGTTACGCTGATGTGTAAATGAAAGGGCATAATTGGAAGAGACGTCGACCAGTGTTCACAGAATGGAAACCGGTAGTCAGTGCAGTCTGGACGTGGAGTGGTGCGATATTTAGGATCCATGTCTAACTCTCACAATGCTAAATGTTTTATCTCTGAAAATCAGATGCTGTCCTATTTCAAGACATACCAGACATTCACCAGCAATGTCTTTGGACCGTATGCGCCGTCGATGCAGTCAGATGCATGAATCTCTCTAGCTGTCAACATGTGGGGTATTGGATGCACATGGCCGGCTGCATGTAATGTCCAATGTGCTGTGTGATGGCAGTGTGTACTGGTAAGCCTGGAGGAAGACAGCTCTCCTGAGTGCTGCTTGGAGGCAGTGGTGTAGGAGCTTTAACTGTACGGCCCATTAGTCCACGGCTCGGCACCCTGCTGCAGTGTCTGCTCCAGTCTAAATACCTGCAACCGCTCCGCCTGTGGCCCTTACCTACAACTTTCAATTTTAAGAAAAAATGTGCCAGATCAGAGCCAAAATCATGTTTTCTCTTTTTTCCCCCAGGTTTATTTTTAGGAGAGTGTGACACACATCAGGTCTTGCAGGTATTTTTATTTTTTTTTGTAAGCATGTCTGTCTTCGTCTTGCACTTGGTGACAAGACAAGTTCTAGGGGGAAAGATTAAGTCACCTTGAACGGGAATTCAACTCGAACAGGAAGCTGGCCGACTGACAAGATTCTTATTTTGAACCAGGGCGTCTCACAAAGTGGTCAAACCGGTGGCTGTCAACAATTTAGTTATTCTTTCACACACTCTAATATTAGAGTGTGTTGGCAAAGACATTTTTCTGCCTTACGTATTGTTAAATATATGATTTCATTCTCTATGGATTATATGTAAAAAACATGGTTGTTGGGTGCACAGGAATATAGAATGTGTTTGGCTTAGTTTAAGTAAAATTGCACACGGTACTGAGGTACACCACTTTGTTTCATGGCCTAAAACGTATACTTTTACAAGATGGGTATAAGATGACCTACACTATACATAGTCTTGTAATACATCTGAGGGTGCTGGCCACTGTTTGCAGGGTCCTTCCATGAATTTCTGAAAATGTAAAAGGGATATTGTTGCACAGTATGTTGCAAGCAGGTTTCTCTTTAACACCCTATGGGTGAGTGAGAGTGTAAATGTCACTTTGAATTGATGAACTGCATTTTGAGGTGACTTGTCAAATAAAGATGCTCAGTTTCAGCAGTAGGAGTAAATGATGCATGTGATTGGATTTGATGTGTTAGGACGTAATACAAAACATCTTTCTTTTTCTGTCATCGGTAGATCATTTACTTTTTAAAGCCATTTTCATTTCATTTAATCTAAATTTAATTCAATCCAATTCCTCATTTAACTAAGTTAATATCAAAATCAGAAACTTTGTTTAATTCCTGTTTACCTTCAATCAGAACTCTACTATTCATGTGCTATTCTACTGACATAAAATCAGTGTTACTTTCTCCATTGATGCCAACACATGAATGTGTTTTCAAAGGTTTGTCTTGGTCCCAGAATCATGAAATATTTTTCTACACATGGGAGCAATGTTAGCTATCAATTACAGTAAAAACGGCAAAATTGGTTGAGTAGAGTTTGGTGAGACAAAGGTCCTGTTAAGACATACTAAGTGCAGGTGACCAACTCCTAGCCAAGTCATGGTGCTGGCTGTCAGGCTCCCACCTCAGGTCTGGCTGATTGTTAACACCCCACAGCGAGACCTGTTGCCCTGGGCTATTAGTCATCCTGACAAGCCTGGCGTACGTGCCACTCTCTCTGGTCATGACACACTTGTTTCCACCATCTCCCCACCTTCTCCGACTGCTCCAACTCTGATATATTCCTAACGCATAGTGGCAAGAGTGACACAAGGCCATTGAACCAAAACAAGCACCTATCAATTACTGATGAAAGAGGCCTTTTACCTGTTTTTTACGACACCTTTGGAGTAGGCCATGGATGGGACCATAGCAGTGTCAGAGCTGAAGGGGAAAGAGAGCTTGTAAGGAGTAAGCTGGCTGCTCCAAATGCTCCAATTGCTTGCTTAGCACAAACCTGTGAGCCTGGTCTCCCGGAATTTCGTGAAATGAACATGATGTCTTAAAATGGAAATACATGCACAAAAAGTGCGTGGTGGAAAGTAAGGGTGTTGTGGTTGGGGTGGTGGATGAGCGTATACGTTTGCTTTCAACTGAGACGACCAATTCCCAACTCCTGTGAAGAAGTGTTGTACTATGAAGTTTACATTTTTTGTGAATGTTTTTCTTATTTAACGACCAAAACCTAACCCTAACCCTGTTTTCGTTATCTAGCCTTAACCAAAGTCTTAACCCTACCCTTGACCCTAACTCTTGCCAAAGTTATTTTACGTGCCTAAACTTAACCGCTAGCTAACCTTTTCACATGACGAACCGGTGAAAATGGCGTGTCCAATTTGCGCTATTGTCACATAATTAAATTCATGGTATTGTCACATAAATCTTTCATGGTGGAGGAATGTAATCTTCACATAATTCGTGTCCACAACATGTATTCTGCGTTTCAGAGTTTGTGCTCATGTCATGAACTTTGATGAGACTGTTGAACCTGTACCTGAGCAAACACAGGCATAGATCAGAGGAGGTGCACTGTTAAGGTTTACTTGTTTGCACATTATATTTGATTTAAGAAACCTTATAATAATGTGATGACATATTTACTCATGACAAATTGCTGCTAAACTATTTGCTGTTTTGCTCTATGAACTGTATATGAACTCTATTAAAACGATATACATCCTGATTGGCGAAGGCCATTGAAAGTCATGCAGAAGAAGCATTATTGCCAGCGCTACCACCATCCTTACAAATGCAAAATCATTTTGAAATGATGCACATATTCTCTCCCTTCCTTCTCAACCACCTGTAAACGTGTTGAGGAGATATGAGTAGCTGTTTCTGCTTAATGATTGATGTGGATGAGTAAAAAATCATCTCTTTGAGACTTTTGGAATAATGTAATACTTTAGCTGTTCTCTACAGTACTTTGTCTTGTCCCAGACATGTTCGGTGACGTACCTCCTTCAATACATAGGACAATTTGAGCATGTGGATTCGTCTTTAACTTTGTGAGAAGAAGAGATACTGCTATTAAAATTCAATCAAACTGATTTATGATGCCATCGATACACTTCATTTGCAATTCCTAATTCTTAAAACAGCCACGGGACTATTGTTTTTTGTTCTTTGCATGTCACGCTTAAAAGCTGACCTCAGAATGGGCCATTGCATAAAAGTGAAAAATTCCTGACCTTGGCATGTGATATGTTGTTAAGTCCTCGCCGTAACTCACACCGGGGGCATACACAACAGCATTAATGGGTCCATTCAAGCGACATTGCTGCCCAGTGTTGACTTATGCTGAGACACAATCCATATTTTTGTTAGGCACTGGTTTGTGACTACTGTCTGTCCTGCCATTCAAAGCTTAGCCAGCTGTAAGAAATATAAGCAGTGATTTAATATTAGACAAGGCGGGGATTCAGCACACTGGTAAAGCCATTAGGGGCTTTCTCTTCTCTTTCATCATTTCCAGGATAGGGGGCCTTGCACAGCCTCCTGCAACAAGGAGATGGTGATCAGCAGATCAAATTGGGGGCCATAGATAATATATGTGGTTAATTTACAGCTTGGAGGTTTCTTAACCTTATCCTGTGCTGGTCCAGAGGTGACTAGCAAAGCTGCATTCAGAAACTCTGAGGTGTAATCAGCAATCAGAAAAAGGAAGCCAGATGTCAGCCTTTTATAAATGGTTTCCTCGGAGGAGTTTGATTTACTGTCCCAAGCACAGTTGAACTTACAGTGTGTGGAAGCGACGGAGGGGAGGTGAGCACTGGATTACAAATAATTTTCAAACAACAATAACCCAAAACCGACTGAAATATTTTCTTGTTGCTTGATGAATCACTTTCTACTGGGTTTATAAACCATCAAAAATAATGGAGCCCTTGCCCTTTGACCTTACTATTCCCAGAGGGAACAACATCTACAATGACTGCAGTGGGAAAAGGGCTAAATTAATTTTGGGAGTTGAAGTTCTTGAAGTTGTTGGAGTTGTTGAAATAGATTGAGATATCAATGCATCTGCATTGAAAAATAAACATATAGATTATATTCCATATATTGTTCAAATTTGAAACATAGCAAGCCTATTTGGGTTTATATTTCTTCAAACCGTGTCAGCTGCAGAAATCATTGCTCTCCTTATAACTAAAATACAATATGTTAGTAGTTTTACAGATTGAGCTTTTTTACATGTGAGTTTAATATTGTCATTATTTTTTACACTAACAGGACATAATCTCACATCCATCCACATCCATTACCAGGCTTGGTAGGAAAGTGCTGAATATAGTTTTTAGCCAGATATTTGAATGTCATTTCCAATGGCCATTTAGAGTCCGGACACATACAGTACGGCTATCTCAGTAAGAGTGGTGTGTGACACGCACATCCAGTTTAAGTAGGTGCTGGGCTGAGAGTCAAACACTTAGAAAGGAGGAAGAGCCCGCGCACTAAACTGCGTTCATCAAATGACCTGATGAAGATCCGACTGATCGAAACGTTCTCTATTAAAAGTTGGAAAACGCAGTTTAGTGTGCGGGCTCGTCCTCCTTTCTAAGTATCTCAGTAAGAGTAACTTCTCTTGAGGCTCATTTTTCCTCAACAAGCAGGTAGCAAGAAAGTGGTAAAGAGTAAAGAGACTTTTCCTTCTCAAAAGAGTTCATTTTGTTTTATCGCCGTTCACCTGAATTATACACTAGTGGAACATGAGAAATAGTAAGCAAAATTTACAATTTTAAAATAACATTTTATCATAGGGAAGCCAAGACTTAGATAGCTGAGTTACTGTTTGTATGTCTGTTCATTCAATGAAGAAAATCCATTACCATCCCTCTCTTTCACTGCCTCACTCCAACATTGGCAGAAACATTGGTTTTTATAGAAAGCTTCTTTTGATTTTGGACAAGCTGTCCCCTGACCCATGCAGGCCTTTCTTTATGGAGTTAATTGCGCCTAAAGGCAGGTATATAGGGAATATAGAGCGACCTCTGCTAAAACAGAAGGATGATATGGATGACGGTCTTAACTGAAATGAACCGTGACACTGGGATTCAAAGTATCTATTTTATTACCGTTTAAAAAAAATAAAACTGGCTATTTGAAATTCTGGAAAACTACAAATGCGAGAATAACTAAACTTTGATGAATTCCTGAGTTTGGGGAAATTGATTCATTGGTTTTATAGTTGAGTTTGAGTCTAGTTGATGGCCTCCTGTGTCCTCAAGTGGGTAATAGATTTTTATAGTGGTATCTTTAACCTCAGTGGTTGCAAAATTTGCTATTATTTTTGTTTCAGTTCATTTTTATTCAGTTTTGTTTCATTCTTTCTCTCCATTTTCTGAAACCACATGACTTTGTGCATAAGTACTGTAAAGTTGAACGGAGAGATCCGCACACCAAATCGCTCCCGTTTAAAGGATTTGTATTTTCTGCTGTGACGTTTCGAGCACAAGGCTCTTCCTCAGACGTCTTTATCGTTTCTTTGTGCATATTAAGTATGACATCAGGATTTTGAGAGATGGAAAATTGGAAATGTCTTCTTTAGTTATTGGTATTTTAGCCCAGAATAATGGCATGCAATGAGTCACTTTCAATCTTCAGATACTCACTATCAGTGCTCGTGTATATAAGACACCACATGCTCAGGAGATGGCTTAAGCACAGCAGTTTACAACCATATAGGGCATGTAAATTTTTTCATAAGGAAGCTCTTGCCAGTCAGGGGGCCAAATCTTGCCCTCATCAAATTCCTGGTTTTTGCCACTAAACAGCAATCAACAAATCTCTGTAAATCCAGAGGCACATTTGCTGGTAAGTTATTGGTCTTCGGATGTCATGGCGTACGCATCCATCCCTATGTCCTCCCTAAGGGACCTTCACCAAAGTGGAAAAGGGCCACATTACTCATATTTATGGAAATGATCTGGGAGAGCTTCCCCCATGGTGCTTGGGCCTCTCAGCATGTGCCATGCAAACGCAGACGATGATCTCTCTAGCAGCTGCCTGACCAGGACAGACCTGTGATTCCCATCAAAGGGCCACTGTGGGGCTTCCAAAACAAAAGAGCAAACACAGTTCTATCGCTCCTATTGGGATTGGTGTTGAGGAAATGTGGCTTAATTGAGGGATACGTTGATGAGTTTCGTCTCTGCAACAGCTATAGGTGCTTAGAGGTCTTAACCTCACCTTGGAGTCAACACTCTACTGAACTCCTGCCTTATTTCAGCGTCTTATGTAATCCTAACTTGCTTCTATCTAAATATATGCTGAAGCACCTCTGGATAAGAACCATGGAGTATGATTCCTTATGACAGAGGACAATCTGATGGCCTCGGGAGTCTTCTTTAAACAGCTTGACAAGTCATTAAAAATCTGGATTTGAAAGAGCGGACGCTTGATACTGCCAACAAACTGCACAGCAAATTCCTGTCAGATGTAGTAAGAAAGCATACTCTGTATCTCTGTCTAATAGTGACAGAGTTTGGCAGTTTTTCTAGCACTGAAGAATCATAATCCCGACAGTGATCGCCCCAGACAGTGTACAGGTATTAACAGCAAGTTTGAAGTGTCCCGATTTCAGCTGGCAATCAGCACAGGCCTCTGACCTCTGAACTTGGCCAATATGGCTGACATCATTCTCAATTATTAGCAATTAGTAGGAGTTGTTTTTTCAGGGTGAAATTGCTCATCTTTGAAAAAACCCCGGAGAAAGCTGGTAATACGTTTAAGTGCTTCCATTTGCCTATCAAAGTGTGTTCTGAACAAGCTAACCTAACAAGCCTCCATCTTTCCCTCCTCTGTTCTCCCTCTCTTTTATTGTTTTATGAACCCTTTAGTTTCTCATAGTTTTATCTGAAAACAAAGTTTGTTTTTATTTTTTCTCAGTAACTCACCACACATTCCACAATCTTTAATACTATTCGATATTTGCCACAACATCTTATTAGAATTACCAAGGAAACATTCTTGCAACCTGCTTTGCAAGACAGAAATTAATTGCTGTCTTCTGCAACTGCAAAAAGTGAATGACTGCAGGATGTGAGCCAGACGGTGAACCTGTACACAGTCATTAAATGTATTTAAGTGTGTCAATCGTAAGTATACTGTATCAGGTTTCCTTTAGCAAGGAGCTTATCGTACATCAAGACAAAGGTGACTGATGTCGGTAGGTTTTTATCTTTTAACTGTCATTGATGGCTCAGTTCATCTGCTGGGTTTGACTTCAAAAGAGACTAAAAGTCTGAATGAAGACTTTGTCTGCTGTTAGGATTTTATGTTTCAATTTATGGTAATTCCAGGTAGTGACATTCAATTTAGAATCCACTATACAGCTTTAAGGCAGGCTTAAATACTCACACACACATGCATACCCATATTGGGGCATTGTAAGCAGGCATCCAATTGTTTTTAGGCAT
This sequence comes from Rondeletia loricata, assembly GCA_900302605.1. Taxonomy (NCBI): domain Eukaryota; kingdom Metazoa; phylum Chordata; class Actinopteri; order Beryciformes; family Rondeletiidae; genus Rondeletia; species Rondeletia loricata. The sequence continues at coordinate 1,051 of OMLI01031386.1, read as the reverse complement.
TGTGAGCCAAATCGGATGACAACAAGCCAGTGTATGAGCAGTGTCATTATCATGTGTAGTAGCCTCTCTAAACAAGAGTTTTATGAAGGAGACGTTTCTCTCTGAGGCTGAATTGAATTAATGAAGCGAGGAAGGCCCAGCCGGGCCCGGCGTGACCGCGGCAGGTCACCCTTACTCTGGAAAAGTAATACTGAGAGAGACACTACCAAAAGACAAGAGCCAAGAAGAATATTTACACAAAGGCAGTGAATCACCGTTTTGTGTGGCTTTGCCTTAGGCAGGTCACTCTTCTGTGCTTAAATCAAAAGCACACGTAATGAAATATGCATCCAAGTCATGACGTTTTAACCATCAACACTGAGTGAGCCAGACTGCCAGCATGTCACCCAATGTTGATTAGTTGTATTTATTATTTTCTGCTACAGTGTGGCAAAGGCAGATAGTATATCATACCAGTAAGCTCCTCAAGCTTTGAGTGTATTGGCCAAAGCACTTCAGTTTTTGGCTGGACGATGAGTCTAGCCATAGAACCCCAAATGTCCGTGACTGAGTGACTGATGCTATTACCTTATTTGGGCGTAGTGACATCATCACATCGTGACATTACCTTATTTGGGCATGATGCTATTACCTTATTTGCGTAGTGACATCATCACATCATTCGTGACCTCATCACATTGTGACATCATCACATCGTGACATCATCACATCGTGACATCATCACATCATCACATCATGACATCATCTCCAGCCACAGCTTGGCCATTTCACGTCCGGTCGGCAGAAGCATTCGAATTTGTTTCTTCAAGCAACGAGCAAGACGTGAATAAGGACAAAGACACCAAAGCTACTTTTCCCTACTAGCAACGAGCTATGGCAGTGTACGGATGGCGCCATAAGGTCCACAAAACAATACACCACAGTCAGGGGTGGTAAAAGTACTCAAAAGTTATACTCGAGTAAAAGTATAGATACTTAATAAAAAAATGACTCCAGTAAAAGTAGAAAGTCCCCCATTCAATCACCACTTGAGTAAAAGTACAAAAGTATC
>OMLI01031374.1:0-15450 GCA_900302605.1 Rondeletia loricata | reverse complement strand
ATGAAATATTTCTAAATGCCACTATTAAAGTAGAGGTGTATATTTATTTATTTAGCCTTTTAGACGCTGTTGTTCTTGGCGTTTAACTTGTTTTTATTAATTATGTCCTAATCAAGCGACCGTAGAGCAAAAGTGTGCATTTGTGCTGATGTGATTCAAAGCTAAATCTGGATTCCAGTACCTACTGTAAATCCTATTTTTCTTCATCTATGTAGGCCTGTACCGGTAGGTAAGATACCACCCCTTATCTGTGATAATTGTATAATTAATCTATACGCTGCACCAAGAATTATTCAATGGACTGTTTTGGGTTTGATTAGGTCTGTATGTTGTTTATACTGTGTGTTATAAAATGACGATTAATAGAGGCATTGCGATGTAAACGAATTGCCTAAAAAAATGCACAGTATAGCCTAAATATGGATTCTGAGGATTTACACTTGGCGTTAACTACAGTTTTTTTTAAATGAGAGAGCCGTGTTCATACATCATACAAGTGCGCACACACGCACACACACACACACACATGGTTAAAGTTGTGCGAACCGAGACCGTGGGCTTATGAATCTCGGTTTCAAAACGTCCCCCCCTCTGTTTTTTTCATAATTTGCACCCTGCATTTTCATAATAGAGACGAGTAAGCCGTGATCACATAGGACATGTTTTTGAATGTGCCTGTGCCTTTTCTCTGTTCAGTCAAGAACATTTAATCATTTATTGCGACAAAAGGTAATCCAGTTATGTTTGGCGGTGATGGCTCTGCTCTTAAGCTGCTCCCTGCTTATCCAGCAAGCATGCTGAAGATAAAGCAGGGTGTGCAAGGCCCCCCCAGGTGTACACAGAGCAGAGCCAGAGCAGCAACACTTTAAGAGCCACTATAGGGCTCAACTGGATAGAACTATAGCAGGTGGAGGTAAAGCTTTACCAGGCAGCAGTTTGGGTGCAGCAGCAATCAGTGTGAGAGGAGGTCATTTAAATAGACCGCCTTGTTAAGAGAATGGATTGTGATTGGTGTGCGTAGAGATCAGCTGATAGACTTGCAATGCATAACTCTGTGTCCTGCCTGAACTAACGCGATGCTCCATTTGTTTTCAATGGTTTGGACACAGCAGGCATGCGTCTCCTCCAAATTATGCGCCTGGTGTTTTGGACACGGTGCTGGGGCACTGCCCTGGGCGCTCCAAGTTGAACATGTCTCAATGTTAGCCCTGCCACATATTATGTCAATGTCATACAGAAAAAGAAAATAGAAGCACCTGGAGGGACGTACATTTCCCAGTGAGTAACGTTAACGTTAACTATTATTTAACGTTAACGTTAACGCTAACTATATCCTCCGTATGGAATGGGCACCTCATCCTCGTGTTAAAGCGCAAGCAGAGCTGTCGCTAACTTTCTCTTGGCCATTTTTATTTTCAACAACTTTATCCCCTTTCTTTACTTCAGGCTGGCTAGCTAAGGCTAATTAGATAGTTGCATAGCAACAAGAATGATGTAACACTTCTTGTGCCCTTTGAGCTCTTGCTGTCTGTCGCTCACGATGCTCACAGTTGCGCTTTGCATTTGAGCAGGAGAAAAATGCATTCCATGTGATCATGGCCTAAGCTAGCTAATTAGAGCAGATATCCAACAGAAATACTGCTTGTGCATTGTCATTTCCTTTTTTGGCTTGAGAATGAGGTTTTCTAGCCTTCGTAGCTGTGTTCTGTATTAAGATTAAAGCCCTGCTATCGCTACCAGGTCTACCAGTTAGTGAGCACATAAAACAGGAACAATGTGTTCGTGTTAGATGGGTAACTTCACTGTTTCCCTTTATTCATGTCTGGTATGAATCACGTGATTCATTATGATGAATGGGTTACGTTACAGCAGATACTTTCTGCCACGGTGTGTAAGTGTGTGGAGCATATAGGGACATATAAAGGGAACTCACAATCCAAATACTTATTATGTCATAAACAGAGTATGAGTGAGTGAATACAAGGAAACCTACATTTCACACAATCAAAGGCCAAAACAGTGCAATATTGGAAATAGGTGAAATAACACATATTGAATGGTTGATTAAGATCATGGGCTATCCAAGCAGCATTTTATTCATTTGAACAACTGAAGCCACATTTGTGGGCTTTGTCATTACAGTGCATGTGTCAGGATGAGTCAGAGTGCACTGAAAGCCCACTCTCCAACGTAGATAGGAACCACTTAGTAGCTTCTAGGACCCCCTTCTTCCACACATGCCCTGGCAGTGTAGTTTCTGGTATCCCTGTTCAGAAGCCTGTTTAGGGCTTCAGATACTACACACAGAGATTATAGAAAGGCCTCTTACCCTCTGCTTGTCAGCAGCTGAGTGACATGAGCTATTAGCTTTCTATTTTAAGGTTCTCGGGGCTGCTGGCTTTGGCATTCTTGTCAAAGGAGCCCCCAAAAGACAGAACTGATTTTGTACTTTTCTTTGTTCTCCAGGGGTAAATCCTCTTTTCCCTGCATTCGTCTTTTCAAGGGGAGGGTGAGCTCAGCTTTCACAGCAATCATAGAGGGCCTATCTCCTATTCACTGGCTAAACAGTGTTCAGCCATCTATATGGAGATGACAGCTCTCCTCTATTTGCAGATCAGGAACATTGCATTAATTGTTCTGAGGCCCTGTAACAGCTACCATATTGCAGACCTTTGCATACATTTTAACATTATGCGGCAAATGCTGCGATGACATCTAAAATGACACCCACGTCTAGGTTTCTGGCCCGACATACCCTCACTTTCATGGGGCGCTTCAATGGGGACACAAATATCAATGGACACCACGATACAATGGTTGTGTCTTTCAGCGCTGTCTGGTTATTGCTCAAAATTAAAAGAAAAGGACTGAGAGACTGGTGCCATCCCTGACTTGGGGAGTCACAGTAACTATCTCCATATGAAAAGAGAGGGAAACTTCATCATGTGTCAGCATTCGGTAATAAAAAGCCACCAATTATGGAGAGAATTACATCATGTGCCTGCCGCCCTTTTGAAACCTGCCCTGGCCCTCCTTGTTATGTTAACACATTGTGCTCAGTAGCTTCTTTTCTTTGCTCCTCATGCAGGACATACAATGGAGCAAGAAGGTGAAGGCTGTTTGGAGGCTTAAACGCCACATCAGGAAACAGTCTGGCAGCTTCATGAATCTGCATGAAAGGAGGGCAATAAAATCTTGTGATATTTAATACTTTGCCGACAAAACCTTTTCTTTGCAGGAGCTCAGGTTTATTCAGGTATTGAATTGATCAACAATGTGTTGTTAGAATACAATAAGATATGATAGATAGTGCCAGAGACACATCCACTGCCTGTCAGCCATATACTTACACAAGGCCATAAGATAGAAGCCTCAACTGAAAACTAGCAGGCATATTATATTATTGTCTCTATGGGGAACTTATACGGACTATATGGAAATTCTATTTTTACACTCTTGTGCCTGATGTTTATTTCATTGTATCATGCAGACAGACTTACTCTGTCCTATCCCACAAATCAAAATGACCTTTTTTCACCATCTAAATTACTTTTATTGTCAGTGGTACATATCCACTGTGTTGTATGCCCCTAGGTTAATAATTGTCATTGCTATTCTAGTTTCTGTTTCATTTGTCTATTGCCTGCAATTTGACTTTTGAGATGGTAATATCTACATGCTTTTATTGGCCCAACTATTTGGTTAAAAGTGCGAAAAGTAAACTCAGACAAGTCATGGAAAGCTAGCACTTTCCATTTATTTCCCAATACTTGAAATATATTTGTGGGGGAATGTTCACATAGATCTCAAGTATTTTGTGCTATATGTATGTAGATAAGAGTATCCACACCATTTAACTCAATAACTATGATTTGAATACAGTTGCCCTATCGGTCGGCATTGCTAAATTCTCCTGACAATAAGGATTAACAAGCCAGGCCTGTAATAACAGAACTGATTTGAATAATGTCAACCGAGAGTGAGATATCAGAGAATCCCAGTCTCCGCATAACATCAGCCTCACAACAACAGGCCTTAAAGCCACTATTCATATTTCCACCAGGTAACACTGCAGATCCATTTCCAGTAATGCACTAAGACAATAAATATTTTCAGATTTTCAGCACCTATTCAGAACATAAATTACAACCACGTTTCTCACCTGTAAAGAAACAACAAAATATACTGTATTTTACAATTGGCAGAGCAACAACACTGAATGATTGAATGATTTAAAAACACAGAAAATATTGTACAGCAATGCAGCATGACAGGTTTGTCTGTTTTGATAGGCCTATATGTTATGGAAGTTGGTTTTTCAATGAAAGGTATACATGAGAATATCATCCCCATGTAGGCTACCCTTCTTAATATCCAAGATACAAACAAAGAAGGAAAAAGGTAATTTATTAGAATAAGAATAACAATTCGTCAACAGATTCTCATATAAAGTCATTTGAAATTCTGAGATATCAGGATTGCTATGTCCAGTGTAGCAGCCACATCTATCAACACATCAAACCACAGTGAAACAGGCTTAGACTGGATCTTCTTTTACAGGGATTCATTTACTGTAAAGCTGCCTGATCTGCTGATGAAACAAGGAAACATCAATCAGCATTTCACCACATGAATGCACAAACAATAAGTCAAAAGCAAAATCCTCTGTCCACCATCCCAACACTCAGAGCACAGGAGGCACTGGGTGACCAGATTAGCTACTGGTTGAATCCAGATAAAAAGCATCTGCAGGCCTTACAACCAGTATCGCCAGTCACTCTATTGTTATAATTGAAGGAAAATCAGACAAAAACATGTACATGCAAACCCTGTTTTGCCACATCATGTTTCATCCAATAAACAGTAAATTCTATATGGATTCTTTATTCTGAACCATCCTTCTGAACTCTGAATTCTGAACTCATCCTTTGACTTTCATTCATGTCAAATGTAAATGTGCATATGGAAATGAGCAAAATCATACCTTTTGACTCAAACAGTATCTATTGAACTGAAAATTAATTTGATCCGTAGAAATGTAATTCTGTCACTGAAGTAACTGGAGTTTTTATTGTTTATACTAAATGTAGCATAACAACAATCCTACAGCAACTGAAAAAACATAATTATTTCTTGCATTATTTAATTGGGGGCATGTTTGATCCTTGAGTGCTGCAGTGATCATTGCCACCAAAATATCTTTAAGCCAGACATTGAACCGTTATTTATCACCTAGAGTCTAGGTGATGAATAGAGTTGACGCTTCATTCAGTCTTCTTTTGCACAGTAACCAACATATCGAACATAAATGGGCAAAAATTTTCATTCTTAATCATGTGCAAAATACTACGGAGTGATCTAAAATGTCTTAGAATTACAATTAAAGAACTAAAAAATTACCTTTCAAGTCAAGCCAAGCCACAATTATTCCTATTATTGCTTTTAAACGTTCTTTTGCACCCACAAAGGACTGGTCACCCTGCATACCTGCTGAAGTCGTATTTTTGAATATTGCTGTTCATAAGGGTATAGTCAGCAATGTGCAAGTTAAAAAAGATGATAAAACATCCTTAACTGTGAACTTTAATTGTAAAGCATCCATAGAATACAAATGTGCTCTGTGTCTTGGTCATGTAGCAGAGGGACAACAGTTTCATATGATAATGATGAATAAATATCTAACTTTAAAGCCACATTCTGTGATTACTGTTTGTTGAAATACTCATCCCATCCTCATTTATTGGGTTGACAATATATTTTGTTTCATGCTGAAATGTATTGACTGCATTTTTTTGTAACAGCCAAGCACATGTAGTTTCACATGGAGTTTGAGGCTGTAAAGGTTTGTAATGCTTCTAAACACTAGAATAAAATATCTGCATTGTGAGTATTTTCCATCTGCAGGCCAACTCCTCAGGAACATAAGTAACCAACTTTAAACTTTAAAATTGCATATACCCCCAAATTTAGTTGATCAAATAAATGACTGATGGTATCTTTAATATTTGCAGCACTACAAGACAAAGCCGTTGAAAAGGCGTTCCCACCACCAGCCATGACTTTCCATTCCCCTCCACTGAGGGGGCTTACACTGTTTTCGCAAGAGGACGCTTAGTTTGCATTTGGATCAATACAGGATTAATTCTGCAAGATGTATTAATTGTTCTGTCATTAAGACCTACTGGGCTCCCAGCAGCATGCAGAATGACAAGCATGAAGCATGGCCATGACATCACTGGCTACACACATCTAATCCATACTAAAGCCATAGATTCAGCTGCTTATTGATTCCCCACAGTGTGCACAGACAGTAAAGAGACTGGATTCAGAAACACTCAGAGGTGGAAAGACTACCAAAATATCCTACTGAAGCAGAAGTACTGTTACTTTACCTACTGAAGTATAACAACAATCAGGCTAACACAAACCAATAATACCATAGCTGGATATTAACTAAGCTAAAGATAAGATAAATGTGAACATTTAATGTTACAGTTACCATAGTTAACTTAACGTTTCCTTTTCATGGTTGAACAGGTTTGTTGCAGATGTAATTTACCTTTGGCCAGTTTCTGATGCAATGCTCATGGAGAGACTACAAACTTTGCACTCTGTAATGGATGTGATTTCAAATGTAGCGAAGTACAATACTTAAAAGCATACTTGAGCATCAGTAAAATTACTGACTTCAAAAAAGTATACAAAGAAGCGATTCAGTTACAGTAGCAGTAACACTTCATATTAAATGTGCACATTACCCACATGGTGCATAAAGGAGTTTGCTACGTTAAACCCACCATTGGTGTTTATCACAAACAACTGAGAAGCAATCACACTCTCACAGTTAGAGTTAACAGCAACAATGATTGTAGATGATGAGGAAAAGGATGACAATGATGTTGATAATGAAGATGATGATAATTTTGACAAAGGTAATGACGATGATGATGATGATCAGGCTGAGGATGCTCTTGGCAGTATTGAGTTTTTGTTTTTGTCTTTAAACTACTTATGTTTATGTATACCATTATGTGTATCTGCTACAATAATGACAGGCCAATAGTTTATGTTTACCCGAGGATAAAACTTACGAGCATGGAAATGAGTGAGCAAACAAATACCCTTGCACAATGCCTTAACAATGAGCAGTTTCCCTCATTTAAACCTCATCATAAAAAATTGAGAGGTTCTGGGGTGTAAGATGTGGGTTGCATGTAACCAATTTGTAAAGGAAACCTTCCGGACATGGGGTGTCCCGTCCGGGCAGTGAATGACCAGGCAGAGCACAACGTGAAATCAAACCTGAAAACCCCGTTGACTGGCTTGCCTTCACACGCAGCACACCCACGCACCTCACCCACCATACACTCTTAGAAATCAGGGTCCCAAAAAGGGTCCCTCTCAGAGGGGCAAGGATCTACCTAGAACACTTTTAGGTTAAAAAGGTTCTTGAAGAGGTCTTTGTAAGACAAATAGTTCTATCAAGAACCTATTTCATTTGAAGAACCCTTTTGGAATAAATAGTTCTTCATGTATTCTTTGGAGGATGAAAGAGGGCTAGATAGGCAGCTAAATTAAAATTGTAATAATTTTCTATTCTAGTGTTTGTTGACTATTTTGAAAAAGCACTGTTTTAAAATAACATAAATATCAACGGCAGGCATTATTCACTAATCTGAGAACAGTCCGACACTGAACAACATCAAAATCACTATGAGTTGGCTCATCTTCAGTCTCTCTACCTTTGCTGTCACTGTTACAGAGTTCTTAATAAAACAGATTTTTCAAACAAAACTGATTTTGACTATATTATTGGTAATTGCTACACAGATAATATACAAAAATACGGCAAAATGGAATTCCAGTTTAATAATCATAAGGATATGAGATGGTTCTCAGAGGAAACCTCAGAGGGTTCTGATTGAAAACCATATAATATGAAAGGGATCTTGATAAAAAACCTCCTTGAAAGGTTCTAGATGTAAGCTCTGTGTAGAACCCCTGGCGATAGTTCTTGTTAGAATGTTAAGAACATGCAGAACCTTTGCAGAACCTTTCATAGAGGTTCCAGATGTAACCTTTTACCATGGGTTCTACATGGGAACCTTTTAGTGAGGGTGAATCCCTCTGAGAGGGTTCTAGGTATAACCTTCAAAAGAGTTCCACCTAGAACCATAAAGGGTTCTCCTATGAGGACAAGTTGAAGAACCCTGCATGGTTCTAGTTAGAACTTTTATTTCTCAGAGTGTAATGGCAATGTTGCGCCCAGATCCATCTTCCTATTCAAGCAGTGTGGCTATTTTGTTAGAGCTTCCTACAATGGAGCTTCCTTCACATCGTATCTCTACGGAGTGTGAATGTCCACCATATCAGGTTTAAAGCAGCGGTTTGTGGTTGGGTGGGGAGCTTTCTTTATATTCTGAGAGGCCTTTGCACCTGCTACTATAATACAGTGGTAGCTTTCAATGTAAGAGTCTTCATATAACAAGTAGTGATATTGGGTCAAGAGTCTCCACATGGTCTATTCAGTGATTTCTCACCATGATTTCAGGCTATCTTTATGCACAAATCACAATTATTCCAGCTGGAATCCGGGATTTTTTTTATCCATCTGGACCATGGAGTCATGGTACACAGTACCAGTTGACAGTATTACCATGGTTGGAGACGCTCTCCATAGACCACTATTGAAAGTTTTGACCTGGTAGGACGAAAGTCTGCTAACTATCCGACTAACGTTAGCCAACACCTGTTAACTGCTCTGGGTAGCCGAGTGCCGCTAGCTAGTTAGCTTACTAGTCGACCCAAAGAGCTTACAGTGAGAATAATTTTTGGCCAACCTGACTGATAGCAGCACACACTGTAGGCTGCTGTTACTGTCAAGATGCAATATTTACACCATCATAAACTATGTTATTGCCTAATTTCATTACAAAAGTTACAACCGTAGAAAGTCAAGTGACCTGGTCCGGGGACGCCATTTTAACTAAGGTGGTAACTGTTTACTGGTGAGCTGACGGCACACGAGTGACACTGGCTGCTACACCTTCTTTGATCATATCATTGTTAATATACTTCTGTGGTTGTTTGGTTGTAGCAGAGAATTAAAAGTCTCTGGTTGTAGTCTGAACATCATTTCAAATACTTCTCACTGCCAGAGGGGGAGACAAAGCGGGGAAATCCCAGATTTCAACTTTAAGAGATATGTTTATTTTTGTGTTAGGATATTTTTCATACATCAAAGTTGTTGTTGACTGAAATATTTGAACTGGAATATGAATTACAACTGAATTTAAAGTGGTAATTTGCGCCTGTGACATATTTTCCCTTGGATTTTCTGTTGATGAAGTTTGAGTTTCTGTTTTCTTTGTTCAGCCATGGTGGATATCGCTGCTCATGTTAACTACCCAGTTCTTCTTCTATTTATTCCAAACAAACCGTAAATGTAAAATATATCACTTCCTGTGTGCCAGATAATTTTTCCCAGGAAAGACCTACCCGACACTGGGTGTTTAGTAGGGATGTTCCCAAATTCAAATATCATAAGCTATTTGGCAAAGCATGATTAATGTGTTTTAAACAAATATTAGTTCTGTCAGAATTTTTTCAATATTGTTTGGATGTTTTAATATTATGCCTATAGTCATGGAGAAAACATATTCAACTTAAAATAAATTGACTGGCTTTTCTCATTGAACTCAGGGTTTATTTGAGTTCCACAGTCAGTCTGCTGGTGCTACGATAGAGAGAGAAAGAGAGAGAAAGAGGCAGAGTTGCTTGTTCATATGCTTTTTGTTTGCTATGGGAATAGTCTAATTATTTTGATTACTAATTTAACAATAGCGAGGCCAGTTCTTCTCTGTTTCTTGTCCCGGCAGGTCTGCTCTGCTGATAGACCTTGCGAGGCGGAGTTGGTTTGACTGGGAGTGGATGGAGACTCCCAGTCCTCTGACTCTGTTCAGTACAGCAGGGATGTTGTGTCTCCCCATCGCTCCACACTACTTGTCTTCACTAAATACAACTTGAGTAGAGGCACAGTAGCCAAAGATAAAGGCTATTCCTCCCTTCATTTTTCTTCATTTTTCTTTATACCAGAATATGCAGATTAAATAAAAAAGTAGACGTAAAATGAAAAACTGTTTTTAAAAAGGGGGGGTTGATACAAAAACATCTGAACACAAAAAAAAGTATGCTATTTCATTTGCAGTTTTTATCTCTAAGATAAAAACATTTTTTCCAGTCCATAAATGTTCAGTGTCCTCCAGTGAGGGAACAGATAGAAATACAAATAATGTGGTTGGCTGAACAAATACAGATACAAATACAAATACAGCATCTCCACACACCCCTAGTGTTTAGAACAGCAAATGTAAAAGCTTTCATTGATTGAAACCTTTATTTATTCAGGGAAGACAATTGAGAGCAAGCTCTCTTTTACAATGCCGCCCTGATTCATGAACTGGCTATTAGTTGAATCACTATTATGTTTTATCAATCGGCAAAAGAGAGTAGCAAAACTGACATTTATTTATATGAAAATGATGCAGATTATTACTTTAATCATACAAGTATGCTTTTCCTAAACTCTAGGACAGTCCAGTAATTTTAGTGAACATTGTCAACAGGCTCCTATTGCCCCCCAAAAACCCAGTCTAATCTGTGATGTACAGCTTTGAATGTAAATGGGAATCATAGAAGAGGTATCTGTAATAACACCCAGCATGATGTTCTGGGAATACAGGTATGTTTTCCTGTTCAGCACAGTTAACTATACAATATAGTTGTTTGGAAATAAAAGTGAAAGCATGTACAGTATTCTATAAGTCTACAGCCTGCCGTTCATTGTTTATGAGTGACTCTAGACTGGACATCTTGATAAGATCACAGATCCTCTGGTTTCTACCTTTGCTAGAGAGTTGTTCATGATCACAAATATTGATTGAACTATCCCAGGCCACAGTAATAACATTTGTGACATATTTAATTGAACTGCAGAGTCAGCTTTTTTATATTGGCCAGCACGGTCAATGGATCAGCTTCATCTAGTAAACTACTTAATTAGAATAGATGGCATATCCTCAGCAAGAACAGAAGAACATGTGATGCCATGCACGCACGGCGTCTTAGTGCAACTGAACAGTAAACCTACTTCTGAAAGAAAACTCCGGAAAACCACTTCCTTTATGAAAGAGGATTAACGTTCTTTTGTTTGTAACATTACACTGACATAACTGGAATAATGGAGCTCATTATTACTGTGTGTTCCTGATTCAGGGGATGAAATGGCTATTACAATATCTCACAAATTACTGTTTGAGGCATATGGCCAATAATATGCCTGACTCCCCTTTATGAGCTGTCACAAGGTAACCAGGCCTGTGAAAGGACAAAAGGCGTCCACCTTTTGCCCACAAGCAGAGGTTTTATCCTCCTTGTCTAATGGATACCAATCACATTCACTGATAACAATAGGCAAGGTCACCGGATATGTGGGATTCCTCTGAACTTGGTAATTTACGCCTGACAACAGCTTCCTCTCTGACAAATGTTGCAGGCCCTCACTTAGCCTTTGTACAACACTACATCCCATTTCAAAGATATTTTCAGTACAGTAAGCTACATAGATGAATGTGGGAGAAGTATACATTTAACACTTGCTTTGCTTTCTTCCATTAATTAACCCTGTTTGGTCAATAGATTATTGATTTTTCTAGAGATGTTCTTTGATGCCGCCTCTTGCTTCATGTTCTCTATGTGTTTCTGTTGGTGTAAAGAGCAGCTGCTTGTCAGAGATGCTGCCTCCTCGGCTGACCCACAACGTGACACATACGCTCTTTTCATGGTCAGGTGGCTCTGCTGGAAACAGGATCTCAGCCACACAAACCACAAGAGGTTTGAATTGGGACAAGATAGTTGCAAGGGAACAGAAATCAGACAGTGCATCCTGTATTCTGATACACTGCAGAAAGAGAATGCACTTCATGCAAGAATAAAAATGTACCCCTCCCCTCGCTCCAAAGCCTCCTCTTCCTTTTTAAAGCTAGCGAACCGTTCTTATTTTTTTCCAGCCATTTTCCCATGGTGATGCTCTGACTAGTGGATCTGGGTAATGTCTGCTTCAGCTGATCATCTGTCACTCATTGGTATTATCAGTCTGATAGTGTTCCTGACTGTATATGGTGACGCTGGACCAATAGGCTAGGAGAGGTTATTGACAGGTGACAGCCGTATGGTGTTGATGCATGCTACCAAATTCCATACTGTATGTAACAGTGGCATTTTCTACAAACTAAAATGATCTTATTGTTTAATCAAAATTACACAGATTGCGACAAAGAGACACAGTCACATTATTGAAACTCTACATTATTTAGTGGACAATTGAGGCCAACTATAAACTAGTCTTTTGTTAAATAAAAATAAGTTAGTATTTACTGAAGATCACTGGCATTCCAATAATTTTGCATTACATTTAAGCAAATATTCTTACATACAAATAATATGTATTCTTACGTACAAATAATATTCGTAGATATTATTTGTACCTACAAACAAGCCATATGCCATAATTTGCAGGATTCCATGTACAATGTTGTGCCTTAATTCAGTAGGGATCAAATAAATAAATCAGCACATTTTGCTCAAGTACATTATTATGTTCAGGATAATTTTGTAAGAATTTAATGCAATTATGTTGTGATTATGTAAATGTATGATTTGCCACATGTGAATATAGACTGCAAAAGCCAACAGGGAATTATTTCCACCTACAATCATTACATCTTACATCTTATTAACAATTCTTAATAAGGATGAGTCAAAAAGAAAGATACTTTAAGAGTGCTAAAAAAATTGTGTTAACTTCATATTACATTTTCATGAGGAACGTTTCACACAGTGGGAACATTTTTGGATATTGGCTGAATGATTTATAAGAAAACAATGAATTGGCATTTCTTGCAGTGCTCATGGAAATCAATGGAAACGAGTGGCATGTTTTTTGTTTGCCTTGAAAATATCACAGTTTGTTTTACTTATGTACCTTAATCATCTCACAATACTTTGGATCAATGTAATGTTAGTTAGATTTCTACATTCTATTTCATTATCATCACTAGAAACGCTGGCAAACCATCTCAGGTCAAAAGAAACAGTGGGACATGCAATATCAGAACAGCATTTAAAAATATTCAAGGATTGCTTCAGCTTCACCAGATAACTATGTGTCTTCCTCAAGATGGCATAAAACCTCATAGAGTGAAAATCCAACACTGCAAAAAGCAAAGCATATAGCAAGCAAATATAGTGTAGGATAATACCTAGAGTATCCTACATATTAACTCCATCTCTGCACATACTGATAGACTGAAATCCACCAGGCAAAATCATGAATGTAAGTGATTCTACATGGTTTACATTAAGCTATTCAGCAATCCCGCAACTTGATAATGAATGAAGCTGACTTCAGACTGGAGAACTGAACTGACAGCCATAAGAAGAAAACTCTCACAATTAAACATCCTTCTGAAGCATTGCTTTGATACTGCAATAGTCTATGTCAGTGAGAACAAAAATATTGGTTTAGGATCTATAGCGAGTATTAGCTGACAGAGGAAGCAAGATAGTGTTCTAGGCTCTACGTCTCAAATGTTCCCACAGTCAGGTGTATCCCCACCCTCAGCCAAAGAGGTAAATCAGCTTGGCTTACCTTCAACAACAAACACATGTATGTTTTGTAAATGGAGTGGTTGGAGGCACACAAGGCTCTTGCCCGCAAGGTGCTAAATCTGAAACTTGGGGAAAAAAGCGACAAAAAGCTCATTGGGAATAACCAGAAGTCCTTTTTCCCCCTTTATCAAAGAATCTTTCATAAACATTTTGGGGCCAATCCCCCACCTGCATGATGTTTTCCCCTCCTACTTCGCTTTCCATTTATCCAGCCAACTGCCCTGGACAAAGCAAAAGGTGCACCTCTAAGGTGTCCTCTCGGCGGAGAGGTTTTCCTTCTTTAGTTCAAACAGGCGAGCCCTTCTCTCCCCTCACACCAAATGCGATGCAGTGGGGCCCAGCTTTATTTCCCTCCGTGGGGAAAAACCTGAGCAGGGGACAACAGAAAGTGGCTTTAGAATACAGGTCTGAAAGAGGGCAGCTGTAGTCTGAATGAGAGTCTATGTGCTTTTGTGTTTTAAATGAGCATTGTCTGTCACTCAGTCCAGGGCATGAATTCTGGGGCAGCCAAAGGGGGACCATTTTAAACTAAGTTTCCCTTTTAATGTCAGTCATTTGGCTGGAAAAATTGTGTTTAAGTGTTTAAGTAACAAAAATGGAACAATGAGGGTCAGTTTGAGATGATCTAAATTCATACTAGGAGTGCATACAGTAGTACATGTTCATCACAATTTCATGGAGGTCACATCATGAAAAAGGCAAGTTACAATACCTACGTTAATGAGCGATGTCTTTTGAAGCATTATGCTCCAGTCTTGACACGACTCAGTAGAAAAAGCACACATTTACCTTGCATACAAGCCTCTGGCTAATATGCTTAATTTGTTACTGAAACAAACACACCGAAGACTATCACATGACACAGATTCATGTTCAAATTGTCATGGGAAACCTTCAAAAACCATGTTGCCTGACTGACAAGAGCTACTTGTAAGCATGACTGATGAATAGCTTTGTTGCCATTTGTCATTGTTTTCCTGGCTGCTTAGGGCCCTTTCCAGGTGAAGGGAGGTCAGGATGGCAGAGCGGGAGCCAGACAGCTTTTCTTTGTCCCCCCATTTCTACCACCTTGTCCTGTATTGTGTCCCTTAAGACATAATGAGATTTATAAGTGTCGTGCCACCTGGTATATCTATACTTTCTCCTCTCTGTTGCCTCCCCTCTACACACCAGCTTTGGCTGATAAAGTAAAACTGAAAGAGTGATTTGTCTCTCCCTACTTAAAGCTGCACTAGGCATGTTTTAATGTAAAAAGGCAGCCAAATTATCAGCCTAAATCACAAAGTGGGGCTGCAACAGAGAACAGCGTCCCATCCACACTAATTAAAGGCCCTATATGTAAGTTGGTACTCTTACTGACACAGTGTATGACAGTGGCCATTAGGGGAACTGCAGTCAGTCTCTTACACGCGCTCCTGGCTCATGTGTGTGTGTGTGAGAGGCAGGCTCGGGAACGCGCATAACGTCACATCCAATAGATTTGCCGCGAAAACTCGGCCCGAGTCCTCCACAGTCCTGCTCATACAGAGACTGAACGGCTGAACAGAGAGAGATAAGGCTGGTCTCATTAGTTCTCATTAGTTACTGAGAATTCACTCATTGGCAATAAAAAACGCTTAAAGGAATTGGCCGGTCTGCTAAGACCCCAGGTTAATTGTTGACATGGTCTATGTCGAGATGTAAATCAGCCATGAGTTTTGATCAACTCACCCTCTCTCGCGG
>OMLI01031370.1:0-13590 GCA_900302605.1 Rondeletia loricata | reverse complement strand
TTTTCCCATAATTTAATTCAAAAAGTGAAACGTTCATATATTCTAGATTCATTACACAGAAAGTGAAATATTTGAAGCCTTTTTTTGTTGTAATCTTGATGATTACAGCTTACAGCTCATGAAATTCAAAAATCCAGTATCTCAAAAGGTACTAGGGGCAATAGAGGATATTGACAACAATAGAGCCATGTTATCAACAGTACAGTACCCACAACCCAAAAGTCATAATATTAATTGATAAAAGGTCTATGAGTTTCAAAAGGAGACAGTTATAAGCTTCCTAGTTTGATCTCCTTCCCCTTTCTTCCTCTTCTACTCTTTTTGTACTCTAAAACTTTTTCTACGGATGCTACTTATTCCTATTAAGGGCTTAGCTGATGAAGACTGTGATATACGGTCGGTTTGAATACTGCTGACAAAATGTACTTATTGTAAGTCGCTTTGGACAAAAGCGTCTGCTTTGTATATACTAGATACAGGCACCGTGTGGCATATATTAAAAAATAATAATAATACATGTGCTTTAAATGCCCTGGGCAAAATAATAAAAGCTAAGTATTAAGAGGGGCTGACTTTTATGAGGTATATGGGAGAGGATCTGCTTTTGAAGTGGAGATTGGCTTACTTACTCATAGTTTCCACTCATTAGTGTTGATTTCGATCCCCAAATTAGAGAGTACTTCACCCGAGTTGAGATGAGGCACCAGACAAAAAAGGCTTTTTGAGGCTCCACCATTAATTAAAACCTTCAGCTAAAAACTCTCAAGTGACTCCATCAGCCCATTCAAATTGATAAGCCCCTCTAAAAATGGGTAATCACTAAACATGGCGTGCGATCTGTGCACTAATACCAATTCTATTCACAATTAGATTCAGCTACGTTGCCTGGGAAATAGGAGAGGAGATGCTAATGAGTAGTCGCTTCCATTTAGTGCTGTAAATCGATGATTAGCATGCAAGGCATGACTGAAAACTATGCTGGTTGGTGATCACTGGACAGGAGCTCCAATTCAACTAGAGAGGCTGTTTTGAAGGTGGTTGATACCATTGGATAATCAAAATCAAAGCTTGGAAGTTTATTTTTGTCTATGAATTTTTCAATTTCAACTATTTCTGTATGTTTTTTCATATATGCATGCATTACATTAAGTAAGCAACATAAAACGATCCCTTTGAGACTCACCGGCAGTACCAAGCGACACATCCCAAGGAGAGCTGATTGGCTGTTGGGGTCCCATGGCCCCACCCTCTTTATCTGTGCCTTGAGTCCCTACTCCAGCTAGAGTGCTGACGTGTCCTTTCAACAGGTCAATCTGATAGACAGACAGACAGACAGACAGACAGACAGACAGATAGACAGACAGACAGACAGGCAGGCATGCACACACAAACATAAACAGACAGTGAGAGAAATAAAATGTAACTCTAAAATCATAATTTTGTCAATGATAAGAGTCATTTTTGAGTGGAGGTGAAGGGCGATACCTTCCGGATCAGGTGGTTGTCTGTGTCGGCTACGTACACCGTGTCTCCTTTAATGGCCACGCCCTGAGGGGAGGAAAAGGAAGCTTCTGACAGGTCGCCATCTTTTCTCCCGCTCTCAGGCCCTGTGACAGCATTGATAACCCCATGAACATTATGAAGATACCATCACAATGCCTTATTACTTCTAGGTGTAGGTCAACTTTGTCTGTACATACTGTATGCATGGCCTTCTGTAGACCTGTTAATGTGAATACGACGTACTGTAGGCACATCCTGTATATATGCTGTAAAAAAATTTTTTTCTATGTTCTCATATTTTCTTGGAAAGGACTGGACCACTTGCATACCATCGATACTGTTCCAATGACAGATCAATTGACCGTGTTCACATTTCCAACAGTAACATCAATATCAATATCATTTAAAAAATAATTTGCAGACATTTTTATTATGAATCAACCAAATCTGTTTATTTATACCTACAACTCATTAGGACATATTATTACACAGACGTAGTGTCCTTTCTTTCAAAATACCACCACTAACGCCAAAGACAAGTCTGAGATTTGAATGCCGATGCACGCACTTAGAGCATTAAAGGCATTAAATATCTGCTGTACAAACCTTGGTGCCAACTCGTAAATTAGGGAACACAAAAATTATAGCCTACTATTCTTGATGTTTCTGGGGATATCCAAAGGGACCCCTCGGGGTACTCAGACCCAATCCAACCCACCCAGAGATCTACAACCAGCCCATATCCCAGTTCTTACCTCCCACAATGTGCAACACCTGCCCAGTAGAGGACACCACCAGAATTCTGTGATGCCCAGAGTCTGCTATGGCCAATCTCTTGTTGCTCTGGTCTACAGCCACTTTCCCAGGGAAGGACAGGATGGTGGGTGGCAGGGAGTCTCGGTACAGTTTGGTCCCCACTGCGTGCGACTTCAGCAGGCCCTGCTCCCCGTAGTAGCGGAGGGCGGTGTCAGCGAAAAGCAGCAGCCTGTCGCGATGGCCTTCGCCCACCAGGGAGAAGAGCAGGTTGCCACGTGGCCCCAGCAGGACCAGCGTGGGCCAGCAGGACACCTCCAGCTCGTGCCAGAGGCTCGCCTCGCTGTCGTTCACCACTGGGTGGCAGATGTTGTAGCGGAGCACAGCGCTACGAACGTTGTCCAGGACCTTTGAAGGGTTGAAGACAAATGTAGTCCACTAACTAAAGAGCTGTGAATTTGTTGGGGAATTTCAGTGCTGGTCTTGGACAAAACCCTGCACGCTTGCAGTCGGGTCAGTCATCATGCTATAGCAGAGGGCAGCTATAGCAGATAGTAGTAAATGTTAACTAATGCAAACTGAAGAGCCCTAGGGCAAAGGAGCAGCATACTTGAATGTTGAGAATTAGTGGTACTCCTGTTTTAAGTAATTTTCTTGAGAGAGCACATTCTTATTCTCTACACAGGGCAGCACTGTGTGTACTATCAAGTGCTATTTTCTCCCCACGGGCAGCAACAAGAGAGTAGAGATTGTCCTGCCCTCATCTATTATGCCACACTGATATACAGCTTCATAA
This sequence comes from Rondeletia loricata, assembly GCA_900302605.1. Lineage (NCBI taxonomy): Eukaryota > Metazoa > Chordata > Actinopteri > Beryciformes > Rondeletiidae > Rondeletia > Rondeletia loricata. Next base: position 10,538 of record OMLI01031370.1, on the reverse strand, counting down.
AGAATGAAACGGATCAGAAAGAGGAGACTTGACAGTATCAGGAGGATTTTCTTAAGATCAGGGCACATTTTCTGGTTTTAAACTGTTATTATAACTAATTTAGATATAAAAGTTCTGATAAATATTGTCTGAGCCCCCAAAATCTGTTTCTCATTCATAGCTGGTACACTGGGATAACATTATAAATTAATGTTTTGGTTCTGTGGTTTCTAGCTTTGGGAGAGTTGTTCATGTTGACAAAAGACAGTCCTGCATCATAAGAACAATGTCTCTTCCCAAATGTACATGTATTTTTCCCCACTTTGTTGCTTTTTTGTTAAGCAAATGCAACAGATTGCTATGAAGAACACATTGCTATGAATAATGCACCACTGGATCAGACTATAAGTAAAACTGATCATGGAGAATGAAAGACACTTACTTTTTCATTGGGGAACTTAGCAGAGTGCACACCCACAATAACCAGTCCATCTGAGAGAGACATTAAGTAGACAGAGAGACAAAGAAAGTGATTTTCTCTAAACATCCATAACTACAACCTAAATGCTGAGTTACATTGTATGAAATGTTTGACAATCTTTGCCCTTGAAGCAGTTTTTTGTTATTTAAATTTTATTCCTTAACATAAAAATGTAGAATTTTTAATTTTTAAGATAATTGAGATGCATTTCTGCTTTATTACATAACTTATAAAGTGAGGACAGAGAGGGGATGACATGAAACATAGGTCATGAGCTGGACTCGAACCCTGAACCCTTGACATTGCAAATACATAGGTTTCAACCTTAGTCAGCCAAACCATCATGATGAAAATTATAAAAATAAAATAACGTATTCGTATTAAATACATTTTCATGGTATTGACAACACTACCAATGCACAAAGACACCAACACACACAGAGATGGGGCTGCCTTAGGAGCCATGCCAAAGAGGATTGGGCAGGAAGAAGGGAAGAGATGGGGTTTTCTACTGAGAGCCTTAGGAGTCTCAGTTATATCAGTAACCCTCAAGCATGATCTCTATGAGATATTCCTGGAGATGTTTTAGTGCCTACAGGTTGTAAATATTTGTCTCAGTCCTTTTTCAGTAGTCATCAAAGAGAGTTCATGAGTACTCTTAACAGTAGAGTTATTTAACTTGGACAACGAGACCAACTGATCATAATGTGTGACTTTCAATGAGGCCGATGGATGTTCAGATCTTATGCAACTGAACTGCTTAAAACTGTGGAAAATACACACTTTTGATCCACGTGCTCTTCTGAACAGCCCCTTTGATCTTTGATGCAGCATTGTATGGTGCATAAGTACTTTAAGTAACAGACTTAAATAGCAGATAATAGTTTCCTTCCTGTTTCCCAATCAGTTATTCCATTATGGTGCCCTCCATTGAAACACAGTTACTGTCATATTCAGTCAGTCCTTGCATCAAAAGCTCAGACAATACTTTTTAGAAATTATTAATACAAATGTTTTAAAGCCAATAACTCGATGTAAACAAAGCCAGTGTGGGGCAACAGTGTTTCAACGGGAGGTGCCATACTGGACCGCACTGAATGGAAATGTCAAACCCGCCTTGTCACTCTGCGGTTACTTTATTCCCAGGGCATGGAGCACAACAGTTGATAGATGCAAAGACGGAAAAACAAACAAATAGAAAATTGGTCTCATTTCCACTGTGGTCCCCTAACATATAAGACAGGCAAATCAATAGACAATACATACAAGATGAGTAAAGCTTACTGAACAATACCCATCATTTTGTAGTGCAAAACACTTTGAAATAAAACAAGCTAATTTATATCATTAACATGCATACATATACTCCTTTTGACTTATTAAAAGTTGAATGTTTCTTATCACGTAGAACAGGCAAAGTTTTTCCATTTTAATTTAGATGCATTTTCCTCAGATGCCACTTCAGATTACAATCCACTGCAGCATGCAACAGCACCCCGTCCTCCATAAACTGACCCTACTGGAAACTTCCTTTACATGATCTCAGATCAGTGTGCCAGCCTCAAATAAAGTAAGAAACAACTCCAACTCTTCTCACAATCTGCAGCCTATTCCGTCACCCATGGCCTGGGCCAACCAGTATAGTACCAGCACAGATTGTGGCGACGGGGGAGTGACTGGACATGGCTCCCACACCTCATTGGCAAGAGCAGCAAACAGAATGTACCCATGGCTGTGCCAAAGATAAGGCCAGTAAGATAATGTGTGGTGGTAGTGTGTGTGTGTGTGTGTGTGTGTGTACTTGGGGGGTACCCAATGTGCTACCTGGCACGCAACAGAAGTTCTAGCTACTCATTTTCCTCAGATGATCCCTTGAAGGGCTAGTAGTAATAACCCAGAGTCAGTAGGACGTGACTATGCTTAATGTGGACAGGCTATAATAAGCACCCTTCAGCAGGGTTACAATTATGGGCCCTCTACTCATTGACAATGTAACCTAGATGTATTTTTAGTTACTGTCTCTTCACAGCTGAGATAAGGGGCTTCATGCTCTTGAAACAGAACAGGGCAAGTAGGCTTGATGTACTACAGTTCCTCTGGCCTAGTGAACTTTATACATGTTCCTGTGATGCTGCATAACACATAATGAGGAGTGGACCACCACAGCAACAGCGCTATCACCACTCCTACAGAAAATTTGACATTTTTGGGGGGGGGGAAACAATTTCCCCCAAAACAAAAGCCAATCCAGTGGCATGGATATGTTTGATAAAAAGAGTTAGGCTTGAAATTCACACTACAATTTGACCCTATTGTATTTTTACTAGCTTTCTGGTAACATTGTTTTACATAAAAAATGCCTCAATTTTTCCTTTAGTTACACGAATCAGACCAACCTGGTAAAACAAACTTTCCAGGGTGCCTCACAACCACATCTCCAATGAACACGTTCAGTTAGGCCAAGAGTAAAAATAATTTACATGAAAAGTCATTCATTACAGGCTTAATAACTCATTAATTCATTGACATATCATTCATTATGGGCTTTGCATCCGCTTCCACTCAAAACACCTGATTCACCTAGTTAGTTTGGACAGTTGTTGCAAACTTTCAGACGCAATTTATTGGATGACAACTGTCTCTCCCTACTCTCTGAGATCAAGCAAAGCAAATATGTTTATGTGTTCTTCAGCAGAGATTCTCAACCTTTTTGGCACACAAGCAAAAATTGATTACATATACTTGCTGGACATCATATTGTGTCATACATGACTTGGGTGGGACCAAGTTGACTTATGTACAGTATACCTCAGCTGTCACTTTTGATGTTTGCAAATGGTGGCTAGAGAGCCTTGGTAGGTTATATTGGGAGGCAAAGAGAAAGCATTTGCATTTTGCTTTTCCCTTAATAGAATATGTGTGTCAGTGGGAATGAGAACTGAGCAGAATGCAGCAGAAGTAAACCCAAAAGACATGAACAGAGAGAGGAGGAATGAAAGGAGGACTCGGGCAGAAAAGTAAACTGTGTTATAAAAGGATTCTCTTTTTTCTGACAACTACTGCTTTATGGGATAATGTGTGTTCATACCTTTGACAGAGTGCTTTTCCTCGAGCTGGTGCAGGTCAGGCAGGATGTGCATGCAGTTGATGCAGCAGTAAGTAAAGAAGTCCAGTAGCACCACTTTACCAGCCAGCTCCTTGGTCAAAGACAGAGGCCCCTCTGTGTTCAGCCATTCCAGGCCTGGAGCAAATCATAGAGTGGAAAATTACGTTATCTCTTCATTAATTATGTTTAGTCACAGTAAAGGCAAACAAATCCCAGTGTTCATTGCTGTTCTAGGAGAGTGATGGTGGTAGTCATACAATACCCAGGATATATTTCTGCCTGGTCTGATGCTGCATTCATGTCGTATGGGAATGTGGGCACTTATGATACAAGAGAAGTGTTTGTCTTTAACTTTGCCCACATTTCCCCCCGAGGAGAACATCAGTGTCTTCTTGGGATTTGAAGGCTAAAGCTGGCTTGCAGAACCAATCATGTTAGCAGCTAAGGGAGGCACATTATAAGTCACCATGCCTACCCGAGCCATGACTTTTCATATAAGCTAACCAAAAATATCTCGAGTCCTGTCAGAATATTCTATGTTAGCTAACCTAAGTCAATTAATGAGCGATACATGCTAGGAAAAGCAACCGAGTGCTAAGCGAGCTACAGCTGTAAAATGGTCTAACCTGTCTGGAAATCGGGTATCTTCAAATCCTCTCTTTCATCTAGTTTCTTCAAATACTGATAAACAAGATTTTCTTTCTCTTGCTGTGTCGCGGCGTCATCTAGAGCGTAATCCAGCTGACTTTGAATACGAAATAAGGCAGAAAGGCTGCACAGGGACGCCATCTTTCCAACAACAACAACCTGCCTGTTACGTAGAGTTATCCACGAAGATTCATACCGGCGATTTCGACAAAAACTAAAATAATATTATTCACCACATGTTGTGTCTCAGACTTTTCAGTTACGTTGAATTTAATGCATTATTTATTTAATTTAATTTTAATTTGTATAAGCTTCTTCTTTCCATGCAACGATTACGCAACTCCATGTTGCAAAATGTGTGGAAAGCGTTGTTCCATTTCATGACTTTGTTTACTATATTCATTGTTGCACTGTGGCGGTAATGCTCTATGGTAATGCTAACGTGTTGTAGCCTTAATATTAAACCTCCTTGGTTGTAGCTGAACCTCTACACTGGAGAAAATTACAATGTACAATTACAATATGTAACATATTCTGATTCTTATTTTCGTTTTTTGCGGCGACATTAACACCAAAATAACGATAAAACGGTATCTAGTCGTCAACCACGGAATGTTACCAAAACATTGCTCTTTCGTAACAAGCCCTTTGAGGTTATTGGTTGTTGAGGTAGCATACCATCTTATTCTCTAAATGTCACGGAAGGACGACTCTGAAAATGACATTTGGGAATATAAGCCTCTTGAGAAGAAGAAGAAGAGACAGGGATCACTGTCCTCCAATGGATCTGTGGCCAAGAAAAGATGCAGCACTTCCACAAAAACGGCCAAGAGAGACACTTCCTCCTCGGTCAAGCCATCGGATGTGAGGCCCAGCAAAGCAGCTGAAATTGGAGATTTCAGTTGTAATATAAATAAAGAAAAGCATGGTAGTTTAGAGGCACAGACTCTACCCCCACGGCCATCTCCTACTAATGAGACATTAAAATCTGGCAATGCAGCAGACAGACCGTCCTCTGGGGACTTTTGTCCTGTCTGTCAGATGCCATTCTCCAGTTTGGTGGTACAGTCTCAAAGATGGCATGTTGCTGAATGTCTTGACACCCCCAGGGACAAATGCAAAGGTATATAGTTCCATGCATTTCCATTTTCTTAAAACTGACTGATGATTTATGGACTAGATACTGAATAAATAAAGAAAAAGCTCCTGCACATTTTCTACTGAGCTTTGCTGTTAGAGGATCTTTATTAGGAACAACATTTCAGTACTGAGACCTTCATCAGATTAGCTAAAATAGCCTTCTCTTTCTTTATTTGTCGGCCTATGGTCTTCTCCTATGCACCCGCCACCTTGTATTCAGGCGTGCAAAAGCCCTACTGTTTTATACACTAGATACCAAACAAAAAACGCATGATTTGAAACTGTATATACTGTATGATGCCCTTGAAAACAATCTAAAGCCCTTGTACTGGAAGAAAAAGTGCTTCAAAGTTCTTGAATATCTGTATAAACTGTCAAACTGCATTCCCAGATTTTGCATTCAGACACACTTGAATAACAAATGTTATGCATCCTGCTTTGATGAGTCTAAATACTGTACATTTTTTATCATCTGTTGATACAGAATGTCCTGATGGTCTCCAGTGCTCCTCCACCATTCCAAACCATTACAAGAGATACAGCCACACGCTACTGGCCCACAGTCGAGCAACCAATGACACAGTCCTCCTCAGTCTGTCCAAGGAGGCGGAGACCAGCCTCAGTTGTCTCCCAGGACTGATGAACAGTGAGCTGGATAGCTCAATTTTAGAGAGTTCACAGGACAGTGCTGTCAGTCTCTCTGCTCTGTCCAATCACAGTGCCTCCCCTGTCAATAATCACAGTGGAACACCTCCCACTAAACTTACAAATGGCCTTCTGTTACTGCGCTCACCTGGCCCTGAGGATTTTAAGAAAAAGAAAGGCTGGTTGCCCTCTACTAAAGGCCAAAAGTCTACCAGTGCTTCCCAAGAAAGTAAAAGAGAGCTATCATCAACTCCTGTTAAGGCAGACAGTGGAGGCCAAGCCTGTGAAGATGGTTTTGCCAAAACGGAACTTTCTCCTTACGACACAATATCCTATTCCCCTCTATCTGAGTTCCCTGCTGAGATTGAGGTCAATGATGGTGAACCTAGTAAAGCCCCTTTTTCTAGTAGAGCATTTGAAAATGATGATGTAGATTCGATGATACTGTTCAGTGACGGTTTCTCAAGTGAAGATGAGCTCCTCAGTGACTTTATTGATCACCTTGAAACCAATAATGTGCTAGTGAAAGAACAAACTTCAGCTTTGTCCAACACTCAGCTGGAGTCAGTTACCTCATTATCACCCAGTAATGAGCTAGCTACCTCTACAGCAGCTGATAACGCACCCAGTCCCCCAAGTGAAAAAGAAGCGCATGGGAAATCTGCCAATTCCATCAGTCCCTGTAAGAATAGCATTCAATCCCCACAGAGCATTGTTTTACAATGTCTGCGAGAAACCCTTTTTAGTTCAAACAATTTGCATTGCAAAGACTTGAATGATGGTAGTGCTGACTCAGAGCAACCTTCAAAACGTCCTCAAGTGCCTTCACCTCAAACCTCCATTAAACAAACATCTCAAACCATGGCACCTCGTAAGGGCCAGAGCAAGGTAGGTCAAGTCTCGTGTCTCAAGCAGCTGGACATTGGGGTGTTTTTTGGGCTCAAGCCCCTCAAAGAGAAGGTGGAAGAGGCTGAGAGTGGACCACGTGAACTCAACTCCACCTGTGGCCCACCATCTGGTGAGAACTTACGACGGAGAAGAGAGAGGGGTGACAGGCAAAGGAAAAGCAAGGCTGACAGAACCACAGATACCTCAAATGACAGAGGGACTGTAGATGACAGTGCTATAGTGAGTGCTCAGGAAGAAGGAGGGAGAGGTGGGACCAGCGCATGGAGAAGAGGAAGGTGGAACAGAGGGAAAAGGGATGGAGAACTAGAAGAACGACGACGCTGTCCGTTCTACAAGAAGATTCCAGGTTAGTGAATGACTGTATGTATGTGTTGGAAACCTATGGTTCCCAGCATCCCAACTGTCTGAATTTGAGATGTATTACTGATGTAGCAAAATTATTATTCCAAAGACTGCTTTGTAATCTAAATTAAACGATATTTCATTGTAAAATTTTGTTCAGGTACCAAGTTTGCTATAGACGCCTTTAATTACGGAGAGATTGAGGGCGTCTCTGCCTACTTCCTAACCCATTTCCATTCGGACCACTACGGAGGGTTGAAGAAGAACTCTACATTGCCCATCTACTGTAACACAGTAAGTCTCATGTCCCGGCTATTCTAAAATATGAATGTCTTCCAGTATGATTTCCATTGCATCAAAAGTGCACTAGTTTGGCCCTCATGCCAGTAGTAGGGCTTGGGCTTGCTGTTAGTATTTCATCTTGTTGTCCCTGTTGGCTTAGTGACTGATATGGAGTTTCCTTGGTGATGTTGGGGTGATGCGTTGGCTAGACATATGTTGAGCTACATCACAGTATTTTCCAGTAGCGGTGAATTTTAGACCGATTTGTTATATTAAGCATATGTGCAGTCTTGATATTAATTGCTCTACACAAGAGTATGTGGGGTTAAATTGTTTCATCAGCTTGTTGGTGAAATTGATTGAGAACAGAATCCATGGAATTGCAACAGAACATATTACAAAGCATAGTGTGTTACCAACAAGCCTTACAATCAGGGGTCATTTAAGTTAGCAAGCCAAACCCTCAATTGAGTTAGAATTTCATCTGTACATCTTATATTGTACCATGAAATTGATTCTATCCAGAGAAAAGCCTTATCTGTGTAAGTGGGCAGTACAGTTTTTGTTAGGAAACCGTTATGTACTCTTCTGCCCCAGATTTCAGTTATGAGTCCTCTACTGAGTGTATGAAGAAACCGTTTCTTGGGATACAGTTGCAGTAAAGTAAGGAAGGTTGTCCCAATGCAGATGTCTCCAGTTTTGTTTAATAATCAAAAAGCAGTGTCCCCTCCAAAGGCTTGTCAGGACTTGAAGTTGCCTAATACTATGGAAAAGATCTGCACCTCTTTGAAGGTGCTTCTTTAAAAGACAAAACCTTTTTCTTCAGAAATCCTGAGTTTGTTTAACCAAGAGAGGCAGGTCATTCCAAAGACAAATACCTGTATAATTAAAGGAACTCTTACCAAAACCTTTAACTCTGGGTATCTCACATGACATTTGACTTGCTCTTGTTACATGTTGATGAGAAATCAAGTTAACATTACACTTTAAATAATCAGGGGCATTACCATTGAATATGTTATACATATGACCAAGTTTTATTTGGTCCACCCTGTACTTCACAGGAAACATACCCACCTCCTTGAACTGGTCAAGACCAATATGTGTCCTAGGAGGAGCATTTATCAAATATCGAATGATGTTATTTTGTACAGTCTGCATCCTATCCCTTAATTTATTTGATAAACCACTGTACCATGCAGAACAGGCATAATTGAGGTGACACTGGCTTAAAGCTGACACCAGCAACTTTTTTGTCTTTATGTTGACATTTCTTGTATTTCTATACAGAAATTAACGTTTATTTACACTTTTAGAAATTACTTTGGTAGCGATGACCTCACCAGAAAGTGATTGGTCTTAAGTTATACCTAAATATGTTACAGTTGACTTTGATCCAATGTCATTTCCATTACAAACAACCCCAATCGTATTCACCTTATGAAGGCATCTTTTAGAGGCAAATAAGATTGACTCTGTTTTGCCATCAGATGGTTTACCAACATTGGAGTGAGGGTAAAAACAGAGTTATGGGGTTTTGTTTATTTGGTGGGTCACAGAATATCAACTTGGGCACTAGGTGGGTCATAGCCCAGAAAAGTTTGAATGTCAGAATCACTGAGGGAAGTAATCCAACGTTTTCCAAATCTTTCCAATCATGCAAGTGATTTTGAAAAAAAAACAACGATTAAATTAGATTAGAATCACACATAGGATTATTTCTATTTTATCTTGTTACAGAATGCGAACTCGATGCAGTGGTACGTAATATTTTGTTAGGAGTAAATATTGGTTCTGGGGCCCGGGGCTTGCTCCCGCTGTTACTCCTGTTGCTGCAGCTTAAGCATGTCTTTTATGTGGTTACTTATTTGAATATCATGATAGATATGGAGTAATTATACCGTTTACTCTATCAGGCCTATTTTGCTTGAGTCAACAAATCATTTTCTTACGCCCTTGGGTTTTTGTAGCTTTAGACGCTGCTGCTGAATCAATGCAAGTGAACCATAGAGATGAGTTGACTCACAGCTGCCTTTCTTGGTCAGATCACAGGGAACCTGGTGAAGAGCAAACTGAAGGTGGCAGAGCAGTATGTCCACATCCTGCCCATGAACACCCAGGTCACCGTGGAGGGAGTCAGGGTCATCCTGCTGGAAGCCAACCAGTAAGTCGCCTACCTGGGATGCCTTTTATTCTAGGACAAGAACGTCAGCGCTCAACAGTGGACATTTTCTTAGTTTTAGTTTGTTGTTTGTTTTCATTGTTTCCTACCAAAAGCAGCTATACTTCATGCACCTCATAAAAATTGGATGTTCCCATTAAAAATATGTATCAAATAGCAGTGGCTAAGAAAAGCATTGACTACTGATTTCTTGTTAAAATATTCACATGGGGGCAAGTCTGTTCATAGTAACATTTGATGACTGACAGCCAGTGACATCAGATGGCAAATCTTGCTAAGCATATTTGTGTAAAAACCGTCTACAAATGATCCAGAACGCTGCTGCAAGGCTGTTGACTAGGTCCAGCAGGAGATCTCACATCACACCCATTTTAGCTTCCTTACACTGGCTTCCCATCAAATTTAGGATCCAGTTTAAGGTTCTTGTAATCACCTATAGAGCCCTGCATGGTCAGGCACCTGTGCACATCTGTGACCTACTCCATCCCTACATTACTGGCAGGTCACTTAGGTCTTCTGACCAGGGCTTACTGGTTGTCCCTCGCTCTAGGCTCAAAACAAAAGGTGATCGAGCCTTTGCATTTATGGCACCTAAGCTGTGGAACTCCCTTCCACTGGACTTAAGATCTGCGATCTCTGTTGACACTTTTAAAAAGCAGCTAAAGACTCATCTGTTCAGACTGGCCTTTGTCTAGCCTTTGTGTCTGTATTTCTGTGTTTTTTATGTTTTGTTTCATACTATTTGATGGCCTTATTTTAACTTATTTACTCATGTGAAGCACTTTGTGACCTTGCTCTGTGAAAGGTGCTATATAAATAAACTT
>OMLI01031369.1:15724-25980 GCA_900302605.1 Rondeletia loricata | reverse complement strand
CCCACCTTTTGATCTGACAAAGGTCTCTATTCATGCTATCTGCCACCTCGTTCCTGTTAAGTGATTGGATGGGTGCGAAAAGGGTGGAATCGTCTGCATACAGGAAAATACTGTTGTCGCAAACTTCGACGAGATCATCTATGAAGATGGAGAACAACAGCGGGCCAAGAATGGAACCTTGAGGCACCGAGGCATTGATAGGGCAAGGTGATGAAGACTGGCCAGAAAGTATGACATTGATGGATCTCCCTTGAAGGTAGTTCTGCAGCCATGAGTGTAATCTCCCAGTTATTCCCTTTGACTTCAGTTTAGCACAAAGACCATTGTGCCATACCTGGTCGAATGCCCCCTTTATGTCAAGGGCGATGACGCATACTTCTCCACCTTTATCAAGGATGTTATTCCATGTTTGGGAAAAGATGGTTAGTAGGTCGGCTGTACTGTGGTTCGGCCTGAACCCAAATTGTCTGTCAGTAATCAGGCAGTTGCGAAGAAGATAGCGCTGAAGCTGTTTCTGCACCACAGCTTCCATTACTTTGCTAATGATACTCAGCAAAGATATGGGGCAGTACTTCAAGGGGTTTGATCTTGAATCCCTCTTGTGAATTGGTGTTACTCTGGCAACTTTCCATTGTTCAGGGAACAGGCAGTAAGAGAACAGAAAATGGAAGAGACGGCTGAAGGGGCTGGCCAACTCGGCAGCACATACTTTAAGGACTTTAGGAATCTGATCAGGCCCAGAGGCTTTCTCAGTGTCCAGGTTTTGTAGGATGTTCTTAATGTCCTTTGGTTTAAATATGATGTTATCCATGGTGAGTGGTGTGGACTGGCTGACATGCTGGGGTTTTTCTTGGGCATCGGACAGTCTACATTTCTCTGCAAATGTGTGGCAGAAAATATTGGCCTTTTCACTAGCTGTAACATGGGAAATGCCGTTATACTCAATGACAGGAATATCAGAAGTTCCACTTCTACCAGAAAGCGAGTTGACGATGCTCCACCACTTCTTGCTGCTGAGCTGGTTGTAAGTAAGGTCCTTTTTCAGTCTGGCATTGTAATTTCTGCGTGCTCTTTTTTCTGCTTTGTTGTAAGCCTTTCTTGCTTCAAGGAACTTTGCGATAAAGGCAGCGCTTTTTCTTAGTGGCCCTTCTGCATTCTTCATTAAACCAGGCTTTTGTCGCCAGTCTTCTTAGTAATTGGTTTGCTTGGTATATAGATGCTCATGGTGTCTTGAATGATGTTGGTGACATGAGTGCAAATTCTTTCTGGGTCTTGTTCCTTGAAGATGCTGGACCAGTCAGTTGAAGACAAAGCATTTCCCAGAACTGAGCTTTATCATAGCACCAAACCCTACTTTTGTACGGCTTATCTCTAAAGACAATATCAATATTTCAGAACAGCCAGATAGAGCCTTCAAAATAAATTGTGAGCTGAAGATGCCACAGCTAATGTGCTGTGACATGTCATGATGACAGTATATTTTTTCTCATATTTAACATTCTGTTCATTAGTCTTTGAACAGTCTGAACTTAAGACCTCTGAATTTTGTGGAGTTCTGTGAATTCACTGTGCCGGAGGTAAAACCTTTTCTCAGCCATCCTCGTGAGACACCTGCACAGCAATCAGGAACTGAACACAGATTAGGAATTGCACAGAAGCCTGTATCTATGATGTCAGTTTAGCACCAAGAGCATTTATTTATTTGCAGTGCTTTAAACTTGACTTCAGGCTTCTTTGTTAAAATCAGGCCAGTTCCACCTGACCTTATGAACGTCCCACGTGTCCTCTTCCAAACTCAAATAATATAAATATTTCAAAACAGCCAGATAGAGCCTTCAAAATAAATTGTGAGCTGAATATGCCACAGCTAATCTCCTGTGACATGTCATGATGACAGTATATTTTTTTCTGCTGTTCTAGGTGAGAGATGCCGAAGCTTCATTGATTTGGCCCCTGCATCAGAAAAAGGTGAGTGACCACTGTTTACTTGAAAGATCAAATGTTGCATGGTTTCTATGCTGCCTGAAAGAGGTTATAAATAAGACAATTTCTTCCTTCCAAGAAGGGAATTCATACTGAAATCATCATATGAAAACAAGCAGTAATGGACATCAGTTGTTATAACTCAGTTATTGATGTTATATTGTAGACCATGTATGTTTTCATACATTTCCATTTTGCTTGAGACCTGATTTGAAATATCAAGTGATTGAAGAAGTAGACTGTTGTATTGTTAAGTTTGAGCATATTTCAGATGCTCATGATTATTCCTGGGCATCCTGGTTGAGCTGCCACAGACACAGGAAGTGTAATGGCTATGGATACATCTCTTCCTTTCAAAAATAAGGTCATCATAATATTGTAAGTTTTCCTCCTTCAAAATGATCAGTTGCAGGATTACAATATAGTACAGTACAGTTCCCAAAGCCAAAATGAAACTCGTGTATACAACATGAGGGCAGGGACTGACAGTGAATTTAAAAAGAAAATGTTCCCCTTTGATTTAATGGTGATATCAAACACTAATTAAAATGTTTTAAAAGTAACTTTAGTACCTGACTTTGATACTGTCATTTGCTGGATGCTTTTAGCTGCACAGTGAATGCATTTTCAGCATGGGTGGCCCCAGTGGGAAACAAACCCTTAACCCTGATAGTACTAGAGCTATACTCTACCCACTGAACTATACTGGACCATTGTCATCATGTAAATACTTTCACAATATCATCATCGTCTGGTCTGCCACTGTAACTTCCTAGTTCTTCAAATCGAGAAGCAATCAACCTTCAATTCAAGCATCAATTTTTTCGTATGAAACCAGGGGGACACTGCGGCATTAAGTTTTAGGATTTTCATTTGTGTTGACATCGTCTCCAGGGAAATATGGTAGCGGCAAGGTGTCAGGTTGGATTAATAGCAAGAGAGAATGAGAGGCGAGCTGGAGAGGATGCAATGTCTGACCTGGTGTAGCCAGATGACATTTGGCCTGATTCATTGGAAAGCTCAATACGATTTGGAGAAGACTCTCACTGGAGAGCGCCGACATCAATTGAATTTCAGCATGGTGTCAGTCAGAGGGTGTGTTGTCATCAGCCCATAGTAGCTGACTCAGGAACCAGTGAGATGTCAGATTGAATCTAAATCATTGCCCAAAACATATCGGTGCCTGTTTTGAGACTGATGTTCAGAAAACGATTCAGAATTAGATTGAATTATTGTCCCATGCATCATCAGCAATTCTGTATGAATAAAACAGCTGTACGACATACTGGTGTTGCCTTGTTTGACAAAATAACATATAGTCCATGCACACAGGTGTGTAGGCTGTTAACTTGTGGTAGTATAATTTACTGTATATCCCATTGAGAATTAGAATTAGAATTGAAATGTGACTTCAAATGTGTGTATGTTGCAGGGATCCTGTGGCTGTCATTGGTTTCTGAGATGCTGTACATTGTTCTACTAGTGGTGGGTTTCAGCCTCATGTGTTTAGAGCTGGTCCACTCCAGCAATGTCATTGACGGACTCAAGCTCAATGCCTTCGCCGCCGTCTTCACTGTGCTCTCAGGTAGCCGATTTTATTTGTTATTAACTGAAATGCTTTCAGTGTTTGTTTATTTTGCCTGAAATAGATGCTTTGATTCCAGTTTCCAAGCACTGGTAATGTTTCTTGATAAAAGCCTCTCAACAAGATGCTGCATCCTCTTAGCTAGGAAGAGGGGAAAGATAACAAATCTAAGCTTGCTTTCAAAACTAAATTAGAAGATGAAGAGAGGAGTCAAGAAAAAGAAGCTCTCAATTGCGTACTATCACCAGGCATGGAGCGTTTCCCGGGGTTTTCATGTAATGGTCGGGAAAAACTCAGAACTAAATTAAAAATCTATGACGTAAAACTGTAATGAATAACAGAATGACTCACAGTGATAAGTCATGAGTTGAAGAAATGTTGTTAGCTTCTTTTAGTGGCTGACAAGATGAAAGCGCGGAGTTCCAATAGACTTAAAGGGGATATTAGTTTTTACAAATCTTGTCCAAAATAACCTCAGAACCTTTTCAGAATGAACAAGCATAAGCTATTTGGAAGGGGATTTGCAAAGCTGTAAAGATTGGTATCACATCAGTTCAGTGAGCGTGTGTATCTGTGTGTACATGTGTGTCCGTGTGTCTGTGTGTATTTGAATGGGCCTGTGACTCTGTAATTTAAGAAATTGTGAAAACAATCTTCTTTTCTGCGATGGGTCACATTTGTGCCTCCTGAAGAGCCCTTGCCCACATTTTGTGTGTGAGCCTCTGTACATAACACTGTATGGTGCATCGTCACATAGCTAACTAACCATATGCATATGATTACAGGTCTACTGGGTATGGTGGCTCATGTGATGTACACACAGGTCTTCCAGGTCACCGTCAGTCTGGGTCCACCCGACTGGAGGCCCTACAATTGGGACTACGGCTGGTCCTTCTGGTATGACTCCTAGCCCAATAGACATACAGCAGAACTCAAAGATCACACTCGCCCATTGGGAAATCAAATAAGGGGACCGGCAGGGCTTCCATTTCTCATGTAACAGCCCCAAATAGTCTGTTCTAGCTCAATGCTCTTACCTCTGCCCACCATCACGGTCTCTAATGAAAAAAGCCCAAAGCTCTCATGTTACGGTAGGATTAGGCTTTGGTGTCTAAAGCCCCAATACAGACGTGATTGGAATTGCATAAGGGGATAATATTTCACCCCTTCACAATATGTTGAAAATTCATTTTAGACCTTTTGTGAGCATTAACCAACCTGAGTGAAAAGTACATGAGATGATGAATTGATTGACTGATCTCATGTGACACACTTCACTGGGGTGGAGGGACTTGTCCAAATGCAAGTTGGATTGTGTCCTTACACGGGTCCTTAAACCATTTTTATTACAAAAGCAGAGTTCTAATGACATTGTTCATGTTCAGTAGAGAGTCACCCTGTGTACTGAATTACAAAGTGATTTTCTCATTCCTTGCTCTCTCTTATATCAGCATGGCCTGGGCATCCTTCACCTGTTGTATGGGTGCATCAGTCACCACCCTCAACTCCTATACGAAGACCGTTATCGAGTTCAGGCACAAACGCAAGACCTTCGAGCAAACCATCCGGGAGGAGCACGCACAGGAGGCTTTCGGATATTTCCGGGAACGCTCTGTGCAGTCCATCTCCAAGTCTGTTGAAGTTCATGCGGGCCAGACCCCCAAAAGCGGCAGGAAAACACCTATACCTGCTGCCTCCCTGGACCTGAGTGACATTCCAGCGTCCTTAGGGGAAGAGCAGTGCTGAACGGGACAGACCAGAGGATGGTGGCGTTTCTCTTAGTGTGGGAACTTGATGGATTAAATAATTGCCGCCCATCTCTCATCTGTGTTCATCTTGGGATGAATGCCTCAAGCGATTTCAGGCCACATCAGCAGCTCCATCTGATACATTTCAACACTGCCTTAATTGAAGTAGGAAATCCACTCCTTGGGGTGTGTTGTTGGCATTGGTAGTCATGGAGCTTCAAGTCCCATAGGGTTATAGCTGGGAAGCCCAACCAATATGAGAGGTGGAACAGTGGACTATGGATCAGCGATCGTCACGCGTCCGCCGCCACCGCAGACACTTGTTTGTGAACGCTCTACCAGTCACATTTCTTTACCGATTTCATTACAATTTTAATAGTACATTTATATGGCTTAGTACTCGCCGCCAGACGAAATTAGTAAAAATATCTTAAAATGTTACCGTTTTATGGGGAAAAACGTTGCAATTTTTGCCTATTTTGGCACATGGAGCTTGTGAACGCTCTGCACAGTACAATTATTGACTGACTCTTCTCAAATTGTGATAGCATATAGATATGGAAAATGTTGTAAGTGTACCCCAATAAATATAGAGAGGGTCTTTTGCATGCTAATAGCCTTATTAAACATGACATTTCTGTATTTAATGCAATGCGAATGATTGTCTATTTACAAAGATGGGGTAACAATTATAACTGGTATTCATGAATTGCAAAATTTTAAAAAGTACTTGCTGTGAATTCTGTGCCTGCATGTATCATACTTATATCGATTAATTTTATGTTGTAAATAAGTTGTGGAGTGTAAGTGTGCAGTATCTTTGTACACAGAATGGCCGTGGAAAACCGTGTATCATTTCTCCTTTTTAATGTTTATACGCATCTTACTGTTACTTTTATTGTCTCACAAACCCTAAATGGGCATTTGCAACTTCAGTCACAACACACTTCATAGGACCAGTGTGGGCCAGTATAGAGATATTCTGCAGTGAAACTTATAACACAGAGTTGGTACACAGTCAGTATAGTATCACATTTCCACTACGTGCAGAGTTTTCATTTTTCTTTTGTAATTTTTCATTTGATGTTTTCACTTTGCTTGGAGGACAATAGATATTCAGTCCCGTCCGAGCATCTCTGTTCACACTGTTTCAGATGAATCTACTGAATACTAAAATTACTGAATGAATACTGAACAGGAGCAAACTATGAGAAGAAAATGTATCTACAGTAATAAACACTACTGTACCTAATACATCCATGTACTGTACGCCTACTCTGTGGCACTGGATACATAATCCCTACAGAGGGCAGTGTTGTATCTTGACAGATAGACCATGATTGCAGAAGATTAGATCACATTGCATTAATGGTGGTTATTGGTTTGTAGTCACTGGCTTATTTTGTTTTAATTGCTCTTTCTAACTATGTAATATACTGGTGACAGTAACCAATGAATTGATTCTTGCCTTTTATTTGGTTTTTGTCCAGTGTGGCATTCATCTACATTTCATATATAGTATTAACAAGCTACATATTTGCTACAATTTCAAGTGCAAGTGTGTTTCTGATACACAAATTACATTAGAAATAGATCAGGTCTAGTGCTAATAATTTGTAATAGTTATTTATTTAATGTACAAAGGCTTATACACTGTCTTAGAAATATATAATTAATGTACAGTTGTAAACAAAGAGCATGAAGAGGTGGGCCTGCACTCTCTTGTTGCCCAGCTAGACATCTTAAAACGTTGTTCTTTTCCACGTACAGTAGGATTGAATGAATTGCAAATTGTGGAGCGATCACCCCAGTTTGGACTTTTTCACTAATGCAAAATCAGCTATGGACTAGGCTACAACACAAATCAAGATGTGAGACGACCGATCAAGGTCATCTGGGAGCAAACCATTCTCTTCCTATTTCCAAATTCTATTCCTTTCCCCACGGTGTGATAAAGTTACTCCCCTTTGTTCAGTAGCCATCGTCATACTCATTCTGGGCCTGCTGTCGGGCCAGCATGGCCTGTATGAGTGCACTGGACCCTGGGGGAGCGGAGTTCTGTGGAGGAGCAGGCACCCTGTGAATGCTATCCTCTTCTTCTGCTCTCTGCCTGGCTTGCATGACCTGCACAATACTTGATGTTGAAGATGCCAGGCCGTCTGTATTATCTGCTCGCCTGTAGTAATCCTCATCTGCTCTTTGTCTGGCTTGCATCACCTGCACCATAGCGCTGGAGCTGTTTAGGGCGTTCTCTGAAAAAACTGGTGTCCTGTAGTATTCATCCCTCTCTTGATCCTCGGCCCTCTGTCTGGCTTGCATGGCCTGTGTGAGGGCATTGGAGGACGACCGGCGTTCTGAAGGGAAGGGCATCCTGTCAAAATCCTCACCCTGATCCTCAGCCCTCTGACGGGCTAACATGGCCTGAATCAGAGCAGCAGAGGTGGTGGAGGTGGAGATGTCAGCAGGAACGGGCACTCCACGAGAGCTCCCTCTCTCCTCCTGTTCCTCCAGCCGCTGGCGAGCCAGCAAAGCCTGAACCATGACGTTGGAGTTGGACTGAGCACCCGAGGAGTGTCGTTTGGTGTGCTATAGGAACAGAGACAATGTGTCATGAGGTTGATAATTAACTAATCTCAGGAGCAAAGGCACTTAGTTAGTGTGATTGCACTTTGACCACAAACCACAAACCTTTTTTTGATTCTTCTGTTTTGTCTTTTTAATAGGCTTGGATTTCTGGAGCTTCTGGAGCTTCTCCAGCAAGAAGGACTTGTCTTTCCCCTCCTAGTGAGAGGAAAAGAAAGAGGATAAAAGAAAAAGCAACAATATAAATGTTGAAACATGACTGAAAAATGAATGAACAGGTATACACAGGTATACTTATTCACAAAGAAAAAAACAATCATAGACAAAGTCACATATTTAAGGACAGTATTGCAAACACTCACATTAACAATCTGCTGTCTTAGTAGAACGATAAGAAACTTGCGCCCCTGAGTGACTTGCCAAAAGATGTATATGATGATCCTAAGAGTGAGCAGAAAAAAGACAGTCCACATAAGACCAGGTAAAGGCAGAGAGAGACTGATATTGATACTGTAGATATAGATGCAGATAAAGACATACAGACAGACAGACTAATGGACAGACTGAAAGACACACGCACACATACACACACACACACACACACATAGATGCACACGCACGCACACAAGCACACTGTACCTTTGTCAGTCTCTGTTTCTATAAAGTCAGAGAAATTTCAACAAAATCACCACAACATTATGACTACCTGATATGATTCAGTTACCATGGTTACCTTGCTTGACTGATTTGCGATGTGCAGATGGCTTTAAGTCCTAACAAGTCACGTGTTTTAAATCAATGACCTTAAAGGTTTTACAGCTTTGGACATGACGGGTTTATCTCCAACACACGCAGTCATTTTGTTGACATCATTGCCGTAGTTAATTGGTTTCATTAAATCATAAAGCCTCCTTCAAACCAAGTAAGATTACAATAAAGAACACAACTATAAAAATATTAAAATTGTTCCAAGTAAAAGCAATGAGTGGGTGTTCCCACCACACCACATATACACATACACAATAAACACATAAAACAAAACTATAACTGTTCTTTGCGATTGCTCTCAGAGCATTTATTTGTATGCAATCACAACAAAAAAGCATTTTGGTCGATCAAAATACAGCTCTTACCCTTGGAATGAAAAGGTGCACCACTACTATGTAGAGCAATATTATTATAGTGTGTATACTTGAGAAACAAGATATCCTTATAAGTTACCATTCATATTTATAATGTTAGACATGAAGGTAGGTTAATTCAAGAAACAGCTTTTGCTTATAGGAACTACAATTAATTCAGACCAAACTGATCCTAAATTGGCATTCCTACATGTTTGTTAAATGTATGGCCAGACATGAATTCTTCCACACATACACACACGTGCACACACACACGTGCACACACACACACACACACACACACACTAAGACAACTATGTACTTACAGGATAATGAGTGTGATAAGGAAGTAGAAGACTTCGCTCCTGATGATGTTCTGGTAGACCCAGATGGCCCATTCAGACCCAGTGATGTTCTCCAGATCCTCCATCCAGACAGCAACAACGCTGAAGGTATTGTTGAGGCCCCGGAATGGACCGCACTGCTCCGAGGGGGTCAGGCTACAGAGCAGGTCAGGGGCAACAAAACAAGTTTGAGGTTCAGTTCGAAAACACTCATAAAATGAAACAACATTTGAGTCTAAAAATGTCTATCAGCAGAGAATCTGGACTATGTCAAGGTCTGTCCATCCATTTCCCCCCCCCCTAAATTAATTATGTTGTAAAGTGGATTTTTGGTTGTTGTCTCCAGGCTGATATAAAAGTTGTATTGTGATTTGGTCACAAGAGGCCATGTCAGTGGAGTCCTGACTCCTGCTCCCCGTACCTCCAGGCAGTGTATGCAACCATGGACAGGGCGCCCACAAAGAAAGGGAAGAAGAGGAGGGCGATGAAGATGGTTTGCATCTGAGCTGCCCTGCCTGATCGCCGCGGAGGCTGGCAATTCTGGGTCAGGCTCACCTGAGCAGGCACACACACACACACACACACACACACACACACACAAACATTACATTACATTACATTACATTACATTATGGCATTTAGCAGACAAACAAACACATGCATGCAAATACACATCATACACACCATACACAAGCCGTTAATCATCAAAAGGAAACAACTGTGTGTGTGTGTGTGTGTTACACATGTGAATGAACAGTGTCACTTTGCATATTTGAAGAGACAAAAACCTAATCATTGACCATTCCAATATTGTACAATATTAAACTATAATTATAGAATTATTTGGATTCCTATCTAAGGCCATCCGTCATCATCCACCATTCTTCATTCA
>OMLI01031369.1:0-15704 GCA_900302605.1 Rondeletia loricata | reverse complement strand
CGATGAAGATGGTTTGCATCTGAGCTGCCCTGCCTGATCGCCGCGGAGGCTGGCAATTCTGGGTCAGGCTCACCTGAGCAGGCACACACACACACACACACACACACACACACACACACACACACACACACACAAACAAACACATGCATGCAAATACACATCATACACACCATACACAAGCCGTTAATCATCAAAAGGAAACAACTGTGTGTGTTTGTGTGTGTGTGTGTGTGTGTGTTACACATGTGAATGAACAGTGTCACTTTGCATATTTGAAGAGACAAAAACCTAATCATTGACCATTCCAATATTGTACAATATTAAACTATAATTATAGAATTATTTGGATTCCTATCTAAGGCCATCCGTCATCATCCACCATTCTTCATTCATTATTCTAAAAAACCATCAGCTCATTTAAACTTAAACATCATATCTGTTTCACCCTGTACTGGAAAAATCTTCTTGAATAGCATTGCCTCGAAGAGCGTTCAACATGTTCATGAAACATTCAGCAGCCCTTTAGACCAGAGCCAACCTGGGTCAAATTACTATTTGTACTGAATTCAATTACTTTCCTGGGATTGATTGATCTTGACTGGTACAATGCAACCAACAGGGTTGCCCCAAAAGTCCAAAACCCTGCCCATCTTTCCCATAACACAAAATGACGCAAACCGTCATTTCAATTAATTATTGACCCAAGTGCGCAAACAGAGTAACATGAGCCTTGAAGACTAAGGAGAGGCCTGGACAGCTATGGCATTGTATCTGACTATGGCAGTGTATCATCATGCCAGTTCAGTTTACAGTCACCTGGGGCTCCTACCCTTATGAACCTCTATTTACCTTCTTCAGGTAAAACAAGACGAAAAATTTGACGATCTGGATGACCGGCAGCAGAGGAGAGAAGTAGATTCCGATCCTATGGGGAGAAAATAGTGCGTACAATAACTGTTAACTGGAAATTGGCACTGAGTCTCAGCTGTTTTCCCTGACCAGGAGAAAAAAATGAGTCCTGGTTACAATTCCAGTGCATGAGCCAGCGTTAGATACTGTTACTAATTATTTTAATTAGAGGTGTTTAACGTATTGTTCTTCCTACCAGGCCAGAGTCTGTGCATAGATGAGCTCGAGGACATTCCTGGCTACATCAAACTCTGGAACCCCTAGACTTGGTAGTAATCTGGTCCCAATCACACTGGAACAGAGAAATGATACAGTCAAAATATGATTTACATTTGAAGCTAACATTCCCCCACATATTTGTGAAGAATTAAAAGAATGCACATTCCATAAACTGAAATCTTCTAACTCACTTGCTGAGAAACTCTCCAAAGAAGGATCCCAACATGAGAAAGAGGAAGTCAACGATGACCAGGCGGTACAAAGCCTGTCCTACCATGGACTCCCAACACTATAGGGAACACATGAAAGTGGGTGAATGAATATATCTTGTGTATGACTGTCTACTGAGGAAACAAATATTGGTGTATTTGGAAATGGCAACAGAGTGTTCATTCCTGTGAAACGCACCGAAAACTTCTTAGCCACCTCGTTCATCCAGTAGTAACACAGGATAGCCAGAATGGAAACCTTAAGGATGACATTTCTGTAAGTGGGAGGGGAGAAAACGAGATTTCAAATGCTAGGACTCCAGTTCCATTATACCACTATATTAACATCTCTCTCTACCTTAAGCACTATTGTATAGCATGTACGATCTAGCAGGCATAGTGATGTTATTAAATATTATATTTCTTGACTTTTCTTTATGTATGTACTCTCTTTGATGGGTAAACAAGAGTGGATATACATGTGTATGTATACATGGTGTGGCATCCATGATGA
Organism: Rondeletia loricata; assembly: GCA_900302605.1. Lineage (NCBI taxonomy): Eukaryota > Metazoa > Chordata > Actinopteri > Beryciformes > Rondeletiidae > Rondeletia > Rondeletia loricata. The sequence goes on along the minus strand of OMLI01031369.1, from coordinate 13,853 downwards.
TATCCAGCTGCCTAACCTGACAACAAGAGCGTAGATCTGTCTACGTTGGTTGGAGTAGTGCTCAAACTTGTTGAAGAGGGAGTAGAAGAGTGGGATGACCAGGTTGATCAGAGACACCACAAAGGGAACCAGGAGAGTCTCTGCCTCTTGAAGCAGAGACCAGTTGGCAGCATCTGTTGTCTGCTATAAAGATAACAGATGGACGTCAGACCAGGATAATGCAGTGAAACTAACACTATGTGCAATGAGATCAGTTAAACCCTGCGTTGTCGGTAAATGACCTGACGCATTACTGTCAGTAAGTCATAAGCTCAAGTATTTCACGGATCTATGACTCATCTTGATATGGACTTTAAAAAGAGGTCTAGTCCAGACCCTTGGGTAAAAAGGGTATTATTATATAATTTACCCATTTCTGCTTCTCTGTGTATCCAGGAACAAAAATAATTATGCCTATTTTTGACACTATGCCTATTTATTTTCTGTTGACTTGAATCTATGTACCTGCTGTTCATATTGGCAGAGATAGTAGATGGTAGCTCCACAGCCAACAGCCAGGCCGGTGGAGAGGAGCCAGGAACCCAGGTGAATCCCAAAGTGCCTCAGCTTCTCAGAGAGAGTAAGCAGTTCCCCCTGGGCCTTCTCTGACAAAGACTCCTGGAAAGTTGGCCAGAAGACAAAGAAATGAGAGGTCCGTGCATTTAAGACTCTCTGACGCATGTTTTGTTAAAAGCTTTTTGCGATGATATTATATGTAGCCACAGCTGATTTCCAAGGCGGAACTTCAACCCAGCGCTCTCATAAATGTTTTGATAGCTAGGTTAGGGGGAATGAGATTATAAATGACTATAATGACTTAATGATTGATTAATGACTAATGATCATGTAATAAAACAGACCTCTCTCTCTCTCTTAGCTTGCTGTCTTGGTTTCAATAGAGTAGGTTTCTAACACAGTAATAGTGACCTTGAGTTGGACACAGAGGTTGTTCTTGCGCTGTCTCACAGCCCTCTCATTGGTTACGCTAAAGTCCCAGCAACACAGAAGCTGCCATGCGCCTCCTGAAACTGGGTCTGCCAGTACATAGTTTCTCCTGAATGAGCTTGCCATGCTGCATGGGGATAGGGACAGATTGGGAAAAATATGTAACATGCATTACATTTTTTGCAATCAAACTTGCAAGAAAAAGAGTTGGGTAAATTCAGAGGAATCTACAATAAACACAAGCAGAAATTAATTTTGTGATATACATCAACTATCACAGCAATGGCCATGTGTAATAATCATTCAACAGTGTGTCATCTATTACTGAACGTTTACAAGAGGAGCTGATGCAAGTTAAATAGGAGACTGGACTGACCTGTAGATAAGTGAGACTCCACACAACACCATGTAGGCTGCTATGGTGAAGAAATAGGCCAGCTGCATGTTGTACCCCAGCAGGCCCGTGATGGTTTCATTGCTGTAGCCGCCATAGTACATGACAGTGTAGTTAAAATAACCCTGGGGAAATCACAGCAGCAAATTTACTATGCAGTGAAAAACATTCACTCACGTATAGAAGAGATCATACAATTTTAAATAAACAATCTAACTTGAGTGTGTTGCATTTAGGCTGAGGTTATTTGAGTTATTTATCTGGGTTATTTCTGATCATTTGGATTATTGTAGCTTTAAAAAGCTTTAAAAAGGTAAAGGTATGTGCTTAGATAAGAGCCTCCACTCACAGCACCAGTCAGTATCTCCAGGCCCCTGAAGGTCACGTCGGGGGGTATGTCCGGTGTGTGGTCGTAGGTAAGCAGTGGGATGGTGATAAACCCAAAGTTGACCAGGAAGGAGAAAATGTTGAACATGAGCAACCACTTGAGGAACAGGAAGTAGGAGAGGACGCTGGTGCCAAACTTGCCACCAATCTCCTTCATGATGCCTTGCCACAGTTCTAGGGTCTGCCTGGCTGACGTCATGCTGTAACCGCACCTGCGGAAAGACTGCGTGGGCAGCTGGTGTGTTAACAGCCGTAAACGACTTGTGAAATGTAATAGCATACACCATGTTATAAGGTAGGACACATTTTGTGAATATGGAATCGGATAGCTCAATATAGAATGAGCTGTTTAAGTATGTTGCTGTGCCATACTGTATTTGGGGCAACTATGATTGATGAAAGGCAGTACAGAAGACTGTGAGAGAGCTCAGATGCTCACCAGTGAGACGTTCTCAGAACAGTCTGCGAAACATGTGAACTGGCGAGATTGCTTGGAGGACTTGAATGCCAGTACTTGGCTCCTAGGAAGATAAGCCGGAAACATAAAGCTTATAACACGGTATGATAATGACATCATTGCATTATCTCCTGATGAATTACATGACCTGTCAAAGTGATACAATGCTTTCGCATAGTTTATTGTGTATTGTACCTTGAAAGAAGAATAGAGCAGTGTGTGTAGGTGTGTGTGTGTGTGTGTGTGTGTGTGTGTGTGTGTGTGTGTGCCCGCGCGCGTGCGTTTGTACATGTGACTCTTTCAACAGAGATCGAACATTGCAAAACCACTAAACAACACCACTCCACCTATCCTTGTGCGTACAGAATCCTTATTTTACAGCTTTTAATAGCGTGTAATGTTTAACTCTGTGTCCATAATGACACAGACAAGAAACCTTGTAACCTTGAACTGCTTGTGACACAAAACATACCTGATATGTTTCTTCTCCTCAAAGCTCATTGGAAGGTCCCGAATGGCCCGGATTCTGTCCCGTGTTGACAGGGCAACGAGTTCTTTGACCAAGTTCTGTTCCTCTGTCACAAGAGGGATGACAAGACAAGCGCTGCCTGTTATCTTTACATACTCGCCTGAATGAATGCTGATCAGGTATCAGACATCAGATTGATGGAAGCATTCTGTGCATTTAGAAAGAGTATTTTCAGCCTGTTGAACACTTGGCTCCCAAGAGAGGCCACATATCCACAGGAATAATCAGGTTTATCCCCAACACCCCTCACAGGCTCTTACCATTTTCCATCTCATTCCTGATGGCATCCTCTGTGAATGCTAGATGGGAAGGGTCACCGTTAACGAACATGCTCATCCTTCTCACTGCCATTCCTCTCCATCGCATCGTCATGTTACCTGGATGAAACAAAAAAGAAGAGAATTATGTCGTTTGCAATTCGGCAGTGAGCATTTCAGGGGGTTTTCTATGGGCTTGATATTTAAAGGTAAAACTCAAGAAGGAGGCAGGAAAAAGGAGCAAGGTGACAATCATTATCAACAGAATTAGTTGGCATTTGTAAATGGTGTAACACCTGTAGATGCTCACACTTTTTCACACATTTTAATTGCCATTAGTTTCATAGGTTAATGCAGATATCCAAGTTTCATATCTTGCCGTTTTGATTTCTTACTTGTTCTCTTTACATTTTCCTGATTAACCACATAATTTTGAGACGCTAGCATTACTTAAATACACAGATTGAGAAAACAGCTGACACCAGTACAATAAACGGGATAATCTGGGTGCTATATAAATAGCATTGTCTTTACATTATCTTTACTTCTGATTCATTTCAGTTGACCTATAACACTGTGATATCTGTTGGCACAGTAGTCCATCACAGGTGATGTTAGAGTAAAGTGACACAAACACGTCTCTCCAATAGAAGCTGCAAACCAAGATGGTCAATGATTGTACAAGGAAGTTGCTATGGCACAAAAAAAACAAAAAAACTAACAAACAACAAACGCAGTTACAAATGCCTGGCAACAAATAATTATATCCCACTTGTTTGAGCAATAGATTGAGATGTATGTGTGATTTTGTTTGTGATAACTAATAGAAAACCAATTAAGACTTGGTTTCTTTACCTTGGCCAGCTTTTTACAAATGCATATACACAGCCTGTCAGATAAGATTAGGTCCCTCAGATAGGGACACCTTTTTTCCAAACAATCCCATTCTCTTGCTTTGCTTTTCTTTGCCAACTTCCTTGTAGTTAGTGATTGTGTGCAATTTCTAATAATAATTAGCAATCCATTAGGATTTTATAAGACAGTGTTTTGTTAGACATAGAAAGTCAAAGCCAAGAGGTTATCATAACAAATGTCACCTTTATTTTTTACTCTTGTCTTGTAAAGGGCTTTTGAACGTTGTGTGTGTTTAGTGATGCCATAGCAACACTCATTACCTGAAAATGCAGATGGAAGTCTCACAGAGGGTAACACATCATATTGAGCTGCAGGGCCTACCTGGATTGTACTGTGATCTAAATAAAAGAGGGACAGGGGAGGAGAGGGTGTATTAGGCTGTCTAAGTATCAACAGCAATGTCACATAGCAACACACAGAGGGACAAACAGACCTACTGAGCCAACTGACATACTCTAACCAACACCAAATCGTGTTGATTTTCGTCCTGGATACAAGGCAACACTGGATAGTCCTTCACAATCCATACAAGATTCAGTTCTACACTGGTTTACTCATCAAATCCAGCCTTGTCGCATAGAGATGGTCAACTCACTGAGGTCATGCTGCCATGCAGGACTCTTAGGGCGTGTTGAGAGGAGCCCCATGGGGATGCTGTCTCTCCCCCTCCAGCTCCCCTCCTGCCAGCCCCCCCAGGGCACTCTCCCAAGGGCGTCATCGTGGCTGGTCTGGCCCATCGATGGGTGATGGGACTCTGCCCTCTCTCCCCGCCAGGCTGGGTCTTCCCTGGCATAGGGGTTACTGTGATGGGGCTTGCTGGAAGACCTTGAGACCACATAGAACACTTAATGTGTAATGTAAAAGATAAAATGTTCATCTTTGAAGTACTTTGTGATTATAATGCTTGTCTTAAGTACTTTGTGGTTATCAGTCAATTCAAAAAGTGAACTGAAATTTCAAATCATGATTATGATTTTATTATCATCCATATTGAAACCAGAGCCATAAATATGACTACTATGTGGGAGATTTTATTTTCCCCCACGGTAATCTTAGGGATATGATGTCATACCAGGAACTAAGGATGAATTGTTTCTAAGGTGTAAAAAACAAGGTTGTGGGGAACAGAAATGGCACTGGCCCATTTATTCTGTCATGATACTGTTTTTTTTAGAAACTATCATTTGATTATCTATGATAGTGTCATAGCACTTAGTGTCATAGCACTTATTTGGACAGTGACATCATATCCCTTAATCCCAGAGACTTCAAAGTAAAGTTCTTACATATGAGAGAAAATTCAATTGAGCCACACTTAAGACCTGGGATAAAGCCAAGACTAACACAAATATCACCTCCATATGGCTGTCTGTTCCTTGCGGACATCCTGCTCATTCATGCACAGTACAGTATATGCTCTCTGATTACAAGCGCAAACAATCTCTACTCACTCAAAGCACTCACTTAAATATATATATTGATAAATGGCAAAGCAAGGTAAGGGGAACAAGATTTTCAGGATAAATTATGCACTGATGTACATCTTAGGCAAGCCACATTTTATGTCATTATATTATCATAAAAGTACCAAACCTCCTATCAATCTCCAGAGTTTCACTGTCATGGTAGGCAGGGTTGAAAAGTCCTCCATTGCTGTAATGTGACATGACATTAAAATCGATCCTTTCCTTCTTCTTTGGAGACAACGGTGATCCTTCAGCTCCCCCTGTTTCAGTCCCTCTTCGGTATATTGATGTCTGTGAAGTCCAGCTCCAACTATACACACCATAAAAACTGCTGTAGATATTTGCTGGCTCTATTTACTCTATATAAATGAGAACTAGAATGGTAATGTATACAGTTAACAAAGGAAAAAACAAGAGCATTTGCCATCATTACTTCTTGTATTCAGGCTTCTGTTGCCACCTAAGTCATGTCAACTTTAATAGGCAACATCACGTTACGGTCGAGTGGCATTCCCTGCACAGAGTGATAGCTACATTGTCATGGGGAAGCCTGCGTAATTCAATCCGTTGGTCCCATCCTCAACTGTTCATCATTAATTCATACAGTGGGTATGGTTTCTACCACCATTGAGTAGTTATATGGTTTCCACTCAGAGCCATTGAAGGATGGGAAAATGAGGAGGAAATCTGAATAACAAATGTGATACAGAAAACTACAATGACTATACCAAATCAGCATATAGAAGTTAGAAAGAAAATCCTAGGACAACAAGTATGTGAACATCTGCGATTATTGGCTACGTATTAGTCAATAATAAAAGACTCCTGATGCAGTAGACCTATATTCTACTCTATTTCCAAACTATGCTTACCTGGTTATTGTGCTGTGAGTTGTAGACCAATATGACTGAGTCTTTCTAGGAGTCCATACAGACCAAGCTTGAGGAGTAACCTGTGAAGCAGCCTGAGAACCACAGCGAGTGAGTCAAATCAAGGACTGTCTGGCTACCAGGAAGTGTGCACTGAAAACATAAAGGTAAAAGTCCATTGACTTTGAATAGGCTATGCAACTCCCATGTGTCCCTTTGCATTATAAACAAATATAATTAATCTATATATTTATCACTGAAGGGCACAAGTGTATTGAATCTAAGTTGGCCTGTAGTGGAACTGACTGAAAGTCTGAGTTGCCTGAATAAACATGATCGTTTATCTGTCAGTGCGGCTCGGTTTTTCAGCTGTGTCAAGCGCTTATGTGTATAACCCCATTGTTACAAACTAGACCTGGACCTCGATTTCCCACATAGGAAACAAAATATCTGCAAGCCAGCTGCAATATAGAAAAGGTCTCATGTAAAGGAAGAAGTACTGACAAATTGTGGTGTTGGGCATGATTGCTGCTATACTCACTAACTTCCCTTAACAGAAAAAACATATCCCCACTATAACAGTCCAGGTCTGAAACAACCTCCCATGTGGAAAATCATCCCCTTGGCCAAGGCAGATATAAGTTACAAAGTCCAAGGAAGGGTAAGTATGCATACAACATTACATTTTATACAGTTCAAGCTGGAGTTTCATTGTTTTGCACTTAATTCTCCAGCAATAACATTCTCCCTTGACTGTACCATCAATGGACAAAAGTGAGTGATTATATTCAAATAATGAATGCATTCATGGTTTTTACTACTTCCTAAAATTAAATGCAGAACTATGCCTTATCTGATTACTTGATTTACTTCCTTACTTAGTTACTATCCTCATTTTCTGTATACTGAATGTATTGTTTTTGCACTCTCTCTTGAATTCTTCCTCTTCTTAATTCAGTTGAACTACATTTTGTTCTATTGTACTATATTGTATTGTATTGTATTGTATTGTATTGTATTGTATTGTATTGTATTGTATTCTTATATCTATGAATCTTGGGTTTTTTAACTTTTGAAAAAACTTTTGACTTATTTATGAGTAAAATCAAATAAAATATAATGAAATGAAATGAAATGAAATGAAATGAAACGATACAGCGACTGAGAGAAGTTATTCCCACACTGCTTGGCGTTGCTCCACATTCAGGAAGTTGTGTGCGGACAAACCGGGACAAACCTTTGTTGTCTTCCTAACAGCTGGAGACGACGAAGTTAGCTAATAGTTAACATAGTGATATTATTATCCATTATCCAATAAAGAACAATATTTATTTGATGAGGAAAAGGGAAAATGGAGATCGACCCAGGTAAACTTGAAGTTAGCTTGATACGTGTTTTAACTGGATACGTTAACTACCTAACATTAGCTAACTAGCTAGCCAGCTTTATTAACGTAGGAAGCGTTAGCCTATCGCTGTGGAAGCTCGCGGCTAACAACAGTAACCTATAAACCTAACAGTAACCTAACAACTCTGACCTCCTAGTTTACGATTCGACAGGGAGCCGTTTTGAACTGAGCCAAAAAATAGGAAGAGCCAGTAGTTGTAGTAGTTTGTGTGTTTGCTGCTCACATAAGAAACCCACAATCTGTATACCATACTTACTGTAGGGTGTCATATCATTCTGCATTCAATTTTAAATATCCATAAGGTAACTTACTGTATAGCCTATGTAGTGATGATATGCATGGGTTAACTTGCTAGTCCATCCAAAATATTCCTTTCCCCAGGGTTTCTATGGAAAGTCTGGAAAAGTATGGAACATTTATTTGATATCTTCCAGGTCACAAAGTTTGTGAATTGCGCAAAAGTCTGGAAAATCATGTAAAATATTGCTGTCCAGTCCTAAGGCTCACATGGCTACACATTTTATATAGCTGTCATTTCACTCACTGTGATATTTGTTGTTGTGAAGAAAATGTTCCACCACGGAGTGATATGGCGTAGTGGACAGTCATATTGCGCAGCAACTATCAGCATACATCATGTTGAACACCACCAAAATCGTCATTCCCACTCAAGAAAGTGCAAATTATGAAATGGAAATGTGTGGGAACCCTGTCATCTGAGTTTCCCGACATTTGTTTTTTACAGTCTGTCATATTGACACTCGGTTACAACTGAGAAATTTGAATATGCAATTATTGCTTGTTATTGAATAATATTTTCAGGAAAATAAAATACTTTGTCTTGCCTCTGAGCCTAAATATTTTCGACTGAGAAGAGTGAAGCAGTATATGTGCCATTGAATTACACTTATCATTTTCAGGCTAGCAATTGTGACTTGCATCTTGAAAACAGTGAATATAAAATATAAATATATTAGGAAAGACCTGAAAAGGTTAACATGCAATAATGTTACTGTAGAATTTTGCCTTCCTTGACCCATCATGGAACTATTTTTTAACTTTTTATATCACCCACTTGGGTTGGGGAATAATCAGTTGATTTAAAAACATGGATTTTAAATAGGCCTATCCTGGTTTGAACTAAAATAGCTTCAGTGAGCATGTATTTTTTTATAATTAGAGGGATGCATTTCTCTTCAAAGTAACCCTCCCGCCATTCTCTTGTCCATTTGTGCCTGTCCTTTCCTAAATCACATGGTGTTACTCATCTTAGTGTGATCTCTAGGAATGTCACGTCCAAACAGTCCCAACTGTGAGATGATTCTCAGACCCCAGTGTATTAAACAAGGTATAACACAACCACATACAAAGGTATTATGCAGATTTTGGACTTGAAATTCCTTGAAGATTGTTTTAGCAATCATCATTTTAAAATGTTCAAGTAACAATAGCAACTGTCACAAAAAAAGCCAAATAAACATGCTTAGAGGAATTCAGTCATTCACTGCATTCCAATGGTCTATCACATTCAATCATATCAAAACTGTAGTCGATTGAATGTCAGGATGGCATTGAACGGTGATCCCAAGTACCAAATTCTCAGACACATCACTTGGCTCTCTAGGTCCTAATTGTATTTTTCCATCTTTTCAGTGTTCTACACTGATCGTAGTGGACGAACCACCAGTAACCCACTGCTGGATCAGCTCCCCAGCTACCAGTCTCTGCTGTACCGTAGGAAGCCCTCGGCTAGTAGCACCAAGCGACGAGGCAGCAATAGAACACGGCTTGGCTCCTCTGGCAGTGGGAAATGGGGCCTGACCACAGTCACCAGACAGGAGGAGAAGCAGAGGAGTCAGACGCTGCAGAGACCTGTCAGAGAACTACCCAAGACCATGGCTGAGAAACGTAGAGACAAGTAGGAAAGACTTCTCTTGTCATAAAGACCATGTCAAATTGTCAACCTAACAAAATTTATGTTAGTGGTGATCAGCTGTCATAAATAATTACCTTATAGTTAGTATCTGTCCTACCTTCTCGAAACAGCCTAAGATTTTAATTAGGTCTATTCGATTTTGAATGTGGTTGACAATGTACAATCTTATTGCTTGTTTCATTAACTTCTATTCAGAGTCCACTTGGAGATTGCACATAGTAGCCTAAATTCTCAGCAATCAATGTATTTGACTGTTGGACTTGTTAGGGTGCAGCGCCTGGAGCAGGATCGAGAGCTTAGCAGCTGGAGACAGTGGAGGCAAAGCACCCGCAGGAATCTGAGGAGGCTGAGAGAGGATGTCCAAGAACGGCTGAGCTCCCTGAAGCTCTGGAGGGGAGACATCCACCTCATAGAGGGTGAGAGATGGGTAATGGGATACCCTGGGAAGCCAACTTAAAATTTTTAAATATACATTTGCTGTAACAGACATGTACAAAACTGTTGTACACATTATGCTGTTGTACAGAGTTAAGGTCTCCCTCTCTGTTTCAATTAACAGGGATGTTTGGTACAGGGATCCTGTCTTACTTCTCTTTCCTGCGCTTCCTGGTCATGCTGAACTTGGTCATCTTCCTGCTCATGTTCAGCTTCGTCATGTTGCCCATCATCATTGCCCCCTATGCTTCAGGGAATACCACCTACAACCAGGCTGATGGTCAGAAGAAGCTTGTTTGTTTCAACTTGGAGTATAAGCTGTCGGACTCCTGTTGCGCATCTTAGTTTGCCACAAGCATTCATGGCCTATATTCACAAATTATATCTAGTTCTGTTGATCGAGGACAGGTGATCACTGACCCAGTGGTCTTCCTGTCCATCTGATCTCATATGATTTGAATAGTGAAGCTCCTCCTAGATCAGCGTTCTTAACCGTTCACATAGAGAATATAGTCCCAGAACTTTTCAATACCAATTGAATATTTAAAGGTTCTTAGAGTAGAGGATCAAACATTGAAGAGGGAAACATTCAGGCACATTGGAAGTAGTTCAGATTTTTTCTAAAAACTATACTACCCTGTTAAAACAGGTTGTGGGGTACATGTAAGTAAAAGTATTTATCCACAGGTATGCCAAAAAACAGCAATAATGTAGGACTTGGACATTACCTTTTAGATTGACACTATGAAAATTGATTTCATAAGGCTATTATTTAATATTTTGCTTTTATTTTGTACAGAACTCTATTTTCTGTATTCTAAAATCTATCTGTCTTAGCATTTCCACACATCTCCTTCCTGATAATCACAGAAAGCTGTACATAATTGGAATTGAAAATGTAGAATTGTCGCTTTCAGTTTAGCTATATAGGTTTAAAATAGAGAATTTGACTTGAATAAGCTATTTATAAATAGCTAAGTAGCAACAATATTGATTAGATGAATCTGTAATGTTCCCCATGGTGAAATAAGGTAATTGCAGTCGAGAAATGAGAAATTGTCACAGTTTACTCATATTTTAAAGGAGAAAATATGAGAATGTGGGAAAAGGTACCACACGTCTGTAACAGATAACAGAAGGCCGTAAATATGTACAGATAAAAGCGTCTAGGCGTGAGACATGATAAAACAATGCTTTTGTTCTATTTATACTACTATGTTGATAGGACAATCACAGAGAGATGAGAATAATTATAAGTTGAGGAATGTATATTCTCTAAGAAGTCTCTTAGGGGAAGACGGTAATAGAACTGTTCACCTTGTACATACTTTATGATTTATGTGGGAAGACAAAATAAGTTCCAAATGTCCTAAACTTACATCCTAATGTGTTCCACCACAGGCAGCGTGTGCAGTTTGTACCCCAGCAGCTCTCGTCGAGGTCTGGTCATCTTTCATGAGCACATTACAGACCTGCTCTCCGGCGGAGTAAGTCTTTACACTTTATATTTCATGGTCTCTGGAGAAAGAGAGCTTTGCATTTAGATTTCTCACTTGCCCCTTGTGCTTAATCTGCAGGGCTTTCTGGAACAGACCTATCTTTTCTATGGCTACTACAAGGTGGACGGCATCCACTTCCCAAAGTTCACTTACAACCTGCCTCTGGCCTACCTGCTAGTCACTATAGCCTACCTCTTCCTCAGTCTCATCTGGATTGTTAAAAGGTACTGGAAAAGCACGTTTTTTCTTCTTCTTTGAAATAAAGACAAATCATGAAGACAAGGCTCCTTTTCAAGTTTATTTGAAGGATCCGTTTCTGAAAGTGTTCTCAAGTGTTTGACACGCACTGTAGAGGAAACCCTGTAAACTGTGGACCACTATTTCTTTCAAGGACTGCCACAGGTTTCAAGCGTAACCTGGTTCAGGATGAGGATCGCTTTCAGAGTTTTTGCAACAAGATCTTTGCCGGCTGGGACTTTTGCATCACAGACGTGACTGCTGCAAGGCTGAAGAGGAGCAGCCTACTCTATGAGCTCAAGGTTAGTTGATCATTCTGTCGAAGAAACAAGATATTTTATAGGACAGGATTTGCCAGGAACAATGAGATAACATTAAGGCAACAGTGGCTATGTTTACATGCACAGAGAATTCTGTTCTTAACCCGGATGGTCACATAACCTGGTTTTGTGTTGATGCATGTAAACATCATAACTCAGGTAAGCTCATACTCCGATTATATGAAACCTGGTTAAAATGCTTGGCTTACTCTGATATGAAATGGGTCACATGTAAGCATCTTACTTCTTTCACTCTTAGTTTTCAGTTTCAGTGTCAGCGCAAATTCAGACTCATACAGTACCCATACCCATTATGGTGTTGAGCCGTACTTACTATTGGGATCATCATTTCTTCCCCCTGTATTAGAAGTGACCTACTATTGCTCAGTAAAAGGGGGAGCAGGGTAGGTGCCGGCCGCACCTTTCATACCTTTTTGCTTGCAGACCATTCAGTCTGTGTGTGACACCACAGGTGAACAGGAATATTCTGTTAATTGGTTTATTTATGGATTTAGGGATGCTCAGTCACTGGGTATCAAAGGTTCATGTAAACAGCGTAACCTGAATAAGACCTTAACCAGAGTATGGCCATTAGTCAGGTTAACATGCATGTAAACGTCACCACTGTTGGAACAGTGGCAAGTAAGTCAATTTATCAGTCTCAGTTAAAAACATTGGATTGATGTTATTAGTAAATCAAATTCCTAGGGTAGGGACAGTTTGCAGGGGATGCGTTAAATTTGAAGATATACAATTGGGAAAATATAGACCTAGAATATTGAAAAATCTTCTGAAGGGATGGCTTAAGGCAAACCAGACATGTGATCACCCTTAATCCAACCTGTGGCTGTCTGGTTATGCCTTCTGCCTTGAGCTTCATCCCAATTCTCTTTTTCTCCGGCCTTATCTCTTGTTGTTCTGCATTGTTGTGTGTTTGTGTTGTACACTATGTATATTTATGGATATTTTTACTGTAACACCAACCTGCCTATGGGACTCCTGATGTAAATTAGCCTTTGGCTATAATCAGGCATATTTACATTTATTGTTAAATGTTCATTAATATGCACTGTCCCTACTTAAATAAATAAATAAAAATCCACTGGCCACAGTGGCTGGTAGATAACAGAATTCATCAGCCACTTTTCTCTGTTTCTGATTATCTTCCTAGGTTCTACATTGAATAAGTATTCTATAAAGCACAACAACAGTCTTCCGTCTATATCAAAGATTTATTCATGCATGGAGTGAAGGACAATACAAGCGTATATGCAGTTCTCTCCCATAGAATCATTCTACCAAAGCTTATATACACAAGGACAACAATTCCTAGACAAAACAACATCTTATGATTACACTACTGTTCCAGGAACGACTTATAGTTAGCATTCCTTGTTAGAACTGGCTCTTCCTTATGTTGCCAATATTCCACAATTTGTATTTTAACCGGCCAACCAGATTTTTTATAATAGAATAGAATCATCTGAATGATGGTTGGATGATTGAAGATATAGAATTTCTTTGTATAATTGAGATTCATGCCTCTCACTTTTATTTAAAAAGGCAAGGCAAGGCTAATTTTATTTATATAGCACATTTCATACACAAGGCAACTTCAATGTGCTTCACATAAAACACAAAAAATACATATTGTATGTAAAATGACGTTAAAAAGAAAGAAAGATAAAATATGTAAGTAAGGATAATAATAAAAATATAAATAAATAAATAAGAATACAAACAATAACACCTGTTACACC
>OMLI01031362.1:0-11298 GCA_900302605.1 Rondeletia loricata | reverse complement strand
CTTAACTATAAACCACTGCGGGAAACACTGGTGGTTTGTATTTTCCTCCTACATGCAGTCTTTACACGGCACAGCTGGCAGAATTAACTCGTCACCTCCTTGAGAACTTTGATTGGCTCACAGTTGGACAACAGAGCGTCCTACATCAGAGCGTCCTACATCAGAGTCTCCTAACTGTGCCAGTAATGTTATGGCATTGTTCACACATACGGTCGTTCCAGAACTTTACTAGTAACGTTACAACGTCTTGAGCAGGGAGATTGCAAGAACTGATTTGACGGCATTTTGACACCGGCTCCATTCACACATGACCCCAAAGCCATGACATTAATGGAACAGGCTGCATGTGTGAAAGGGGCTATAGAGACAGATAGCAACAGGAGAGAAGTGAAACAGAGAGAGGAGAGAAGAGAGAGACAAGACACAGAGACAACAAAAAGAGTAGAGAGACAAGTGGGGATGATGAGAGGAGATGAGAGAGACAACAGAGTCACAGCTCTGTTGTCTATGGCATGCTTCCAGCTTCCAGCCCTGAAGTTTTGTTTCTATGTAAAATTTTTGCACACGCATAGAGCGCACCAAACTGAGACTCCCCTTGGGGCTGAGCCCCTGATGTCTTTGAATCCTAGAAACGCCCCTGCCTAGGAGGTTTTATATTTAGACCTATGCAAGATGCACCATACAGCAACTATTAGGGCTGCCAACAAATAAATAAAAAATACACAAACACAACATTTAAACCAGACTGTTTGCAGCTAGAGTTTCACTCCACGGTTAATCTGTACACCCCAATACTCAATCATTCTGTTTTTCACTCTTGGCCCATTTTATACTTTTATTTTGAAGGCAATGTCCGGTCTTACGCAAGACAACTCTGTCTTGTTTGACGCAGCTAATTTTCAGAAGTCATTTGACGCGTTTCAGCTCTTTTTTCTGAGCATCCAACAGGATTTGGGAGACAGTACTGGTAGTTTGTGTGTGTTTGTTTTGGATCAGGTTTGTAACATGGAGCCTCCTGATTTCGTAGCCGTGAACTCCACCTCGGAGACAGCGGCCGTGGTTCACCCGCTGTGTGAGGACTGGAGAGACGGCTCGGAGGGCTCCGTGTTCCACCTCGCCAACATCTTCCTCGTCTTGGGGTTCATGGGCGGCAGCGGGTTTTACGGGCTCCTCTACCTGTTCACCTTTCTGACTCTGGGGTTTTTCTGCTCCACTATCTGGGCATGGTCGGACCCCTGCACCACAGACTCGTTCCTGTGGAGCTTCGCCCTCTTCGCGGTGTGCGTGGGTCAGGTCCTGCACGTCTCCTACAGGCTGAGGAGCGTCACTTTCGATAAGGACTTCCAGGACCTTTACAACTGCATGTTCAAAAAGCTCGGCGTGTCGCTCAACCACTTCGGGAAGATAGTGGCCTGCTGCGAGGGGGACATCCACACCATAGAGAAGGACCACTGCTTCGCCATGGAGGGGAAAACCGCTATCGATAAGCTGTCGGTGCTCCTGTCGGGCAGGTGCCGTGCGTCAGATAACGTTACTGCGCGAAACTCTATTCACAAATCTGGGAATTTAATGTTGCTACACTTATCGGCAAACGCAGAACAAGACTTAAGACATCTTGCGAATCGTGAGGGTCTTCTGGTAAATTCGGCATAAAGGTAATCCACTAAGCAGCACGTTTAATTAAAATCATAACTTTTAGAGCTGGTTCACTGCTGGCTGCTGCGCACCGCGGTGTTTTGTGATAGAAGACTGTGGGGAATAACAGACGAACCAGTTATAAAAGTTAACATTTTATTGAAATACGCGCTTTTTTGGTGGATAACTTGTATGCCGAATTGAAGAATGGCTCCTACTGATCCGGTAAAGGTCTTAGGTAATGTTCTGTGTGTATGTTTGGAAACATTAAGGGCTTTCCACGCTGGTAGCCTATATTGTGGGAGTTTGGCATCACGTTCTCTCCATACAGGAGCGCATGTGAAACGCATGATGCGCTGCCTGCGCAAGAGTTAACTTTCCATCCGTTTCCCCGCAGAATCCGTGTGACGGTGAATGGGGAGTTTCTGCATTACATCCACCCTTTCCAGTTCCTGGACTCACCTGAATGGGACTCCCTCCGACCGTCAGAGGAGGGTGTATTTCAGGTGAAACCCAGGGCTGTCAATTCACTAACCCCCAAGTTATGGCAAGGTCCATGCATTTACAATCATTTAGCACCAAAACGTCCAAACCTGCTTATTTCCACTAAATGTCTGGGGACAAAGTGGAACTTATGATAGTATTATTTGGTCAATATGATGAATCATTAGGCAAACTAACAGCTGAGTGGGAACATTGGTCCTGAATGCTCTTTTGATGTGGATTGTATTTGTTAGAGGCTTCCAAATAGATTTCAGTCAATTTTGCTGGATGTTTACTCCATTATAATGATAAAAACTACCAGACTTAGGAGAGTGCCACACACTGCACCCAGTTGACACCCATGAAATATCCCTAATTGCCTCTTTCCATGTCCACCTCCTCTATTGGTAGGCCTCTGGATAACCATTCCCTCTGTTCTTCTTCTTCTCCATAGGTCACGCTGCGTGCTGATAGCCGCTGTAGATACGTGGCGTGGAGGAGGAAGAAACTCTATCTGCTTTTTGCCAAGCACCGCTACATAGCCAAGATCTTCGCCCTGGTTGTGCGCAACGACATTGCGGAGAAGCTGTACTCTCTCAACGACAAGGCTTTCGACAGCCGCGGGCAGCGGTATGATCTCCGGTTACCCAGCTACTGTCACGTGCCGGGGCCCGAATTAGAAAGGACAGATGTCTTCCTGCAAGTGCCGGTGCAGGGTGGCAGGACCGCCTGACCGGAGACTGCTCCGTTCACTTAACACTTTGACTCACTGGGTGTCTGCATGGGCAAGGTGTGGCACTCTCCATACCTTACAGCCTGACTGAGTCCACATTTGATCTGGTAGTTTTTATCATTAGAATGGAGAGCAAAGATCAGGCAAAACATCTATTTCTTAGACAAATCTAATTAAAAAGTTTCTCAGAGGCAGATTGCTCTGGAGGCAGAAATAATCTAATTGGTTGGGTTAAACCTCAGTGGGAGGAGCCATGGCCAATGTTCCTCTAAACTGATCGTTTGGTGACCTAAGTCTAATGTCACACTGACCAAATAATATCTTGTCAGTCATCAGTCATTGCTCCACTTTGTTCACAGGAATTGAGAGGATGTCAGCAAGTTTAGAAGTTTAAATGGCAAATCATGTTTTGCCATAGCCTAGGTTTAGTGAGGTGTGTGTGTGTGTGTGTGTGTGTGTGTGTGTGTGTGTGTGTGAGAAAGAGAGATATTTGCAGACACGCAGAAGGTTGTGCTGTAGGCAATGATGTAGTGCTAAATGAAAACGCGATTAATGGCAAACGACCACAGATAGAAACAAAAATGAAATATTTTCAGAAAAGCGTTAATTTATGGTTTTCCCTTAAAATAACCTATCTTTATGTACCATCAGTTTGATACTACTTACTTGGATGTATATTATGAATGTACTTCATAAAGTCAGCTAAAAAGTCGGCTGTACTGTAGATGTAATAGATTGTGAGGTCAGTATTGACAGACTTGATTGTTGCCTATTTCCAATGTACTGTTTTTGTGCAAATGTAAATTGTTGGTGTATAATTGTAGTCTGTAATGTATTGTAAATATGCGATGATAAAGGTTATTTTTGCTGTGCAGACTTTGTTCTTGGAGTAAGTAAGTAGTCAGTCACTTAAGCACATTCATAATGTGTGCAATATAATAATCCACTGTCCATGGTGCTGAAGTTGTGGCAGTCATTTTCCATTTAACCACAGATCATTTCAGAAAGGTTCAAGTATCCGTTAATGTTATTACTAAACAATTACTTATTAACCTTTCATTTTTTAAAGAGAGGTATTATAGTTTTATCTCCCCAGCCCCAATACGTTCCGTTGTTTCGTGGGGAGAGAAAGTCCCGTCTAACTCTTCAAAAGCAGTTTAATGTGGCATTTCTTAATGGTAAACATATAGCACACCTCGTAAACATGACTTAAGACCTGTGAGGAGTCATTCTTCAATCCGGCATACAAGTGATTCAACAAGCAGCACATAGGTCAGTCAAATTTCCAATTTTAGAATTGATTCGCCCCGTATTCCCACAGTGTTCTTCCACCAAAATACACCTTGGTGAACGGCAGCGAGCAGTGTGAACGATTCAAAACATTAAAATTTTATTGAAATTAAGTCGTGCATGGTGGATTACTTTTATGCCGAATTGACCAGAAGGCCCTACAGATTCGTAAAGTATCTTAAGTCATGTATTAACAGGCGTGTACCTTTGCCGATAAGTAAGGAAACATTAAATCGTCAGATTTGTTAATAGAGTTTTGCATGACGCTCTCGCCGTACAAGAGAACGGAGCGTGTCGGGGTTCCATCGCCCCCTGCCGGAACTCTCGGTCACTGCAGGTGCGCTGCTCTCCGCTTCTTGCCCATTTTAGTCGCTGCCTGTCAGCTCTCTGGAATGTGCGACTCACACTGTGCAGCCCCCCATCCGAGGAACCAGCCTGCAGTCATAACCGTAGTGCCTCAACACTCTTATTGCCATCTTTTCCTTCTTTTGTCTGTTCAAAGACTCATTTCATCGGGTGCTGCTGAATCGGTAAGTAAGCATTTTCCTCTCGGTAGTTTGACGAGCAGTTAGAAAGTTGTAGCTCCAAGAAATGCCACTGTTGTAGGCCTACATTATCCCCACTTCTATTTTTGCAAGCAAGCCTTCCCATTGCGCTCGTCTGTTGGACATGAGCCTGAAGTAGAAAAACGCAGTAGCTGATCTAGTGGGAATATATCACGTTGTGTGTAGTTTGACAGATAAAAGCAATTAATGTTTGTGTTGGGCAGTTTTGTGATCTAATTCTGTGTGCACATCTACTTAATGAATAATGTTTGATTAGGCCAAATACAGCCCATGTGCAGGCCTATTCTGGGCTGTAGGACCAGGTGATGTTGGTGTGACATGATTGGCATTGCAGCTGTCTTTGCCAATAAAATAAAAACACAGGAAAACATCTAGTTGCAAAGATGAACAGAAATCCCTTGTGACCAAAAGGGTGAGTAATTCATCAGAGTGAGATTGGTTTTCTTCCTCAAACCCTGCCCTATGATTCTGTGTGTGTAGGTGACCCTGCTGCAGGATGTCTTCTGCCCCTGAGATCTCCACCCTCCTCTTCACCACCCTGGCTCCCTTTCCCTCGGCTACTCTGGCAGAGTCCGGTGGGGGAGGAGGTCTGGCTCTGGAGCCCAACGCCACCTCCTGCCAGGAGTGGGAGGAAGCCCACCACCTCCTCTTCCACCTGGGGAACCTGTCCCTGCTGTTGGGTCTGGTCATCCCCACCACCCTGGCCCTGCACATGATTCTGCTGCGCCTCCTCCTGATGACAGGTCAGTCCACAGCGCCACCTGCTGATGGCATTCCTGTGGAGGGGATCAAAGCACAGCTGATAGTAGCTGGGAGTCGTGTGGAATGCTAAATTTATCACGTCCTTCGGCCCCAGCCTGTCTTCAGCCTAATTAAAGGTGCTCTGCAGCATTTTAACATCAATACATCATTACCACATTCATTTTAAGAGATTAGAAAAATTACTGTAAACAAAGGAGAATACTGCTGAGAAGAGCCTCTACCAGCCTCTACTCATTTTACATTCTGTACCAGTTGGATTTGGTGATAAACCTGCTGGATTGCTTTACGGCACAATACAGGAAGAGGGCGCTGTTCTTCCAGAGCAAACTGAGCTAAAGCTTTCAGAGTTTCTGGCAAAGGCAGATGGTGGAAGGAGAGAAAGGCAGATGGAAAAGTCACTTCCAACATGTTTATCCTCTTCAGTAAAGACAGAGACGCCAGAGAGGGGGAGGGGGGGGCAGGAAGTACTGGGGTTTATGGGAAATGTGGTCTTTTTTTATGTTTTAGAAACACTAGCACTAACAATACCACCGGCATGAGATAGAGGCTACCAATCATTTTTGACAATGATATACTGATGTTTTTAAATGCTACACGTAGGCCTAGAAAACTAATGAAGGAGCGTTACCTGGGTCTTTTATAGTCCAAGTGCAAAACACACCATCAGTTGCTCTTCAGAATGGGCAGTTGTCATGCAGAGAACCAAACAAACCAGGAGGTCTGTCTTTGTAGTAAGTAGCTTACTGATCTTGGAGCTGTAGAGAAGAAACCTTGTAAAGACATCCAAGGCATTGGCAGTGATTTTATTCTTGCCTAGCCATGCCACAATAAAGGCTTTTGAACTCATTCACCACATCAGTGTGACTCAGAAATCTGTGGGTTGTCTTCTCTACAGCTCCCAATCAGAGCACATTTAAGAATGACTATTCTAATCATAGGTTTCACTCTCGCCACAATTATCTCCACAAATACAGTGTAGACAGTAATACAATTCAATATTAAATCAACAACAAAACTGCCCATTTTAAAAACATTTGAGAACACTTGCCTTTTTTAAAAGCCAACATGTTTTGGCCAGCATGGTCTTCATCAGGGCATGAGGCCAACCGTCGAAATAAGAATTTGTTCTTAAGTGACCTGCCTGGTAAAATAAAGGTAAAATAAGGAGGCCTTACCTATTGATAGTATTCTGTTACATCACCACACAGCCATCTTGGTGGAAAAATAACAGGTGATTGTAATAAATTAATAGGTATTTATAATCAAATGACAGCCACAGCCCATGAGCTGTGTATATGGTAAAGCACCATATTGGTAGGAAAAAAAGAAAAGAGAAAAAAAGAGGGGGGAAAAGAAAAAACGTATGTCAAAAAACCGTGGCAAAGCACGTGATCGCAAACAAACATAATGGCACAGAGAAATAGAGAAATACACAAAATATAAGAAATACACATTCTGATTCTGATAACAACCAGAAAGGCAAAAATATTAGTTAGACCTATAATCTTCATAATTATCATTACTATCATCATTAACATAATTGTCATCGTAACTATAATAGATACCAATATCAGCACCATCATTATTACTAATACTTATTACATTTACAAGAAATGTGAAATCAATGTCATCATTTAGACTGAATTGTAACACCACCTTCATAATGTACCGACTCACTTGTCAGAGGATGCACAAAGAGACGCCTCAGAGCTTGTCTTGCTGAGCATAAATATGCGATCAGAATCCGCAGCCAAGATTACCCAATAGCAAGACACTTCACTGAGACACACAATAGTGATCCTTCTTTTCTGAGAATCAAAAGCATCAAACACATAAAAGCCTCTATGAGACGTGGCCCGTGGGAATAGGCTCTAAAACGTTTTGGATCCATTCTTTTGATGCTCTCAATTTTCCTATATTTCGTGTATTGGTATCTATTATTGTTACGATGACAATTATGTTATTGCTGATAGTAATGATAATTGTGAAGATTATAGGTCTAACTATAATATTTTTCACCTTTCTGGGTATTGGTATGTGACCATAGTATGTCTATTGCATTTCTTAATGTTTTGTGTATTTCTCTGTGCCATTATTTGTATTGTTTGCTATCGCGTGCTTTGCCACAGTTTTTAATTTTTGTACATAATTTTTTTTATCTGTTTTTCTCTACCATGTGATCCACCCTGTATTTTCGTTTGGTCACAATGGCTATATACTGTAGGTAAGGCCTCACCTTTGTTCACCTGATGCCCTTAAAGTGATCAGGAATTTGATTTATGTTAAGTTGGACATGAAATAAACGTATTAACATGCAGCATTTAGTCGTAAGTTTTACTAAAAACAGTTCTCGTTTTTCAATCCCGACAGGATGCAGTCTCTTCATTTTGTGGGCGACGCTGTACAGATGCAACCTGGATGTGATGGTTTGGAACGTGGTCTTTCTGGTGGTCAACTTCATGCACTTCTTCTTCCTTCTGTACAAGCGCAGGCCAGTGAGTGATCCTGATGCATCACTATGCCCTCATTCAGAGTCTTGCAGTCACTTTACATTCAGGGCACTCAAGTGTTTCACGGAATTGTAATACTCAAGGAGAGGTGTGTTTTCCCCCCCGTTGAGGTGCTGGGTTTAGTTTTTCATTCCTGTCACTGGAACGAAGCAGAATATTCTCCTGGGTTTGGTCCTTGTTTACCATAATGAGATGCAGGTTTTATAAAATCCATGGGTGCCACCAGGGGACTTTCTGTAAGTAAGGGGCCTCCAACAAGCTGACAGAATGAGACCACAACTTTTCATAATGAGATAGGAGACCTGTATGCTACACTAGTGGATACCCTCCTCACCGCTCCTTTACTTAGAACTCTTGAATATGTGTTTTCAATTAGGCTACAGGCTACATGATTGAAGTCAGCTCTTATCAATCTACTTAAATAATAAGATCTGACTGCAAGGATCAGTGAGGTCTATCATTCTGCTCTGTCAGATCAAGATCGACAGGGAATTGAGGTCGGTGTACAAGCGGATGTTTGAGCCCCTCCATGTGCGAGAGGCTCTGTTTCAGAGGCTCACAGGCCAGTTCTGCATCATCCAGACCCTCGAGAAAGGCCAGGTCTATGCTGCCGAGGACAAGACCTCTGTGGACGAGCGCCTCAGCATTCTCCTCAAAGGAAAGTAGGTACTATTCGACACTCCGAAACGCTAGATGGCTTTGTTAGTACGGAAGTAATAACAACAGAAGTAGTAGTGTTTACATTCTCTAAAACTCATGTTCTGGGACATTTCTCGCCGCAAATGTAGTGACATCTGGTAGTCTTTATAATTCGGAGATGAGGTGGCATACAAATGAACATGTTTGCAAACCTGCTCAGCTAGTCTCTCTTCGATCTGCTCCATTGTCTTCACTATTGGCGGACATCAACTGGATACAGTTTGGCGGAAATACGATGCGGGACAATCACAGTTCTTGCGGTCTTGCATCGCCATATGTGCAGTTAACTTTTTGGAGAAGTGCATGTAAGCTACAGTGGCAGCCTCTGCGGGCCACACCGTAGCTTCGACGCAGAAGTATAAATGACCCTTTAATGTCCTATGGTGTAAATGCTGTTTCAGAGGCTTTTCCACCCTGACAAGAATACAATTCTGGGGGAAACACTGAACACTTCTAATTTGTTTTAATTTATTGACATGAAAATTGTCAAATTTAAAGATATTAAATACCAGCACAAAATATCAGCTATGCTCTGCTTCAATCCAAAATATATCGGTATCGGCATCAGCCGTCAAAAATCCACATCATTCAAACCCTACTGTAGCAATCACAGATTATTGTTTCAATTCTTGTTTGGCCTGAACATATCACTGACAAGGTTTAAT
The DNA here is from genome assembly GCA_900302605.1 of Rondeletia loricata. NCBI lineage: Eukaryota > Metazoa > Chordata > Actinopteri > Beryciformes > Rondeletiidae > Rondeletia > Rondeletia loricata. Next base: position 1,955 of record OMLI01031362.1, on the reverse strand, counting down.
ACTTACAGTAGATAAATATTGTATATGTAGTTGTGTTTTTGAGATTCACTGGGGTTTTGACTTTTAAGTTGCTGTGTGACAGGATGAAGGTATCGTATCGAGGCCATTTCCTCCACAACATCTACACCAACGCCTTCATTGACTCTCCAGAGTTCAGGTCGACTGAGATGCACAGAGGACAGAAGTTCCAGGTAATAGGAGGATCAGATAAGATAAAGCTACTGTAAACACAAAATACAAAAAAAGTGTACAAAATATTAGGACCACCTTCCTAACTTTGAGCTGAAGCCTCTTTTGCACAATCCATGTCTCAAATCTTTCTTTAACCCGTCTCCTCCCATTAATCTCCATCTAACCGTCATGGAATTGGATTTAACAGGTGACATCAAAAATGAATCAGAGCTTTCAACCTGGATTCTCCTGCTCAGTCTATTTCATGGGAAGAGCAGATGGGCCTAATATTTTGTACTCTGTGTAGATATCCCCACTGTTTTGCTTCAGAGGACTTTGAAAAACACACCCATGTGATGTGCCCCTGTATATATCATGGTTGACTAACAGGTGACCATCATGGCAGAGGAGAAATGTAAGTTCCTGTGTTGGTCCCGAGAGAGGCTCACCTTCTTCCTGGAGTCAGATACTTTCCTCAATGAGGTGTTCATGTACCTCATTGGCAAAGACATCACCAACAAACTGTACTCTCTCAACGACCCCACACTCAGTGACAAGGTGAGCTCAGCTCTGCTATCAGATTATGGCAAAAATGTCACACATGATCCCTACACAGAAAACATTTCGACCCTTAGATTATTAAGACATGCAGAAGATTAAAAACAAAACTAGATAAGCTAAATTTTCTGAAGAAAGGTTTGTGCTTGCATAGGCAGTATGGAGTAGTCAAGTTCAAATAGCCAAATAGTCTTAATCAACCACAGCAAATTCCTTGTACGTGAAAACTACTTGGCGAATAAAGAAATTCTGATTCTGAAGTTGAAGTAGTTGAAGTAGCCTAGTAGTGGTAGTGGTAGTAGGAATTTGGTCGTAGTAGTAGCAGGAGAAGTAGTAGTAGTAGTTGCAGGAGTAGTAGTAGTAGTAGTAGTAGTAATAATAGTAACAGGAGTAGTAGTAGTAGTGGTAGTATGTTGATGTATGATGAAGGTGATGATATTGGTAAGGATGATGACATGATGATGATGATGGTGGTGGTGGATCCATCCCAGGCAGTGAAGAAGATGGACCGCCAGCCCAGCCTGTGCTCCCAGCTTTCTATGACGCAGATGAGGAATAGCATGGCGAGCACCAGTGACACTGATGATGTGCTTAACCAGATTCTACGTGGAGGATCCGCTGGCTCCTCGCTCCGTAAGTAACAACCAACAAGTTGTTTTACCATGGTTGTAGCTTAACCTAACTTAACTTTACAGGAACGTTTTTGGTAGATTGTCCCGTGTCACCAAAATCATCCATGTGTCCCCGGAAGATTGTTGGTTCTGGTGCTCCATGCCAACACTTTAGCATGCGCTATGTTGAGTGACAGTAGGCTCCATGCATACACTATGTTGAGTGACAGTAGGCTCCATGCATACACTATGTTGAGTGACAGTAGGCTCCGTGCTAACACTTTAGCATACACTATGTTGAGTGACAGTAGGCTTCATGCTAACACTTTAGCATACACTATGTTGAGTGACAGTAGGCTCCATGCTAACACTTTAGCATACACTATGTTGAGTGACAGTAGGCTCCATGCTAACACTTTAGCATACACTATGTTGAGTGACAGTAGGCTCCATGCTAACACTTTAGCATACACTATGTTGAGTGACAGTAGGCTCCATGCTAACACTTTAGCATACACTATGTTGAGTGACAGTAGGCTCCATGCTAACACTTTAGCATACACTATGTTGAGTGACAGTAGGCTACATGCTAACACTTTAGCGTACACCATGTTG
>OMLI01031360.1:11941-25203 GCA_900302605.1 Rondeletia loricata | reverse complement strand
CGTGTGCGCGTGTGCGCGTGTGCGCGTGTGCGCGTGTGCGTGTGTGCGTGTGTGTGTGTGTGTGTGTGTCCCTCAGGAGTGCGACAGGCGAGGCGTGGCACGAGATCATGTTATCGTGCCTCAGTAATCGGCCGTGTGATAAGCTCTCGGGCTCGGGGGGGAAGGAGTGCGGAAGCGACTTTGCATACTTCTACTTTGTCTCCTTCATTTTCCTCTGCTCCTTCCTGGTCAGTATGGCCTGGCACAAAACACAACAGTGGCCATCTCATTTGGTCTCATACTGTGTGTTTTGATTGGCACAGAGGTTCACTGTTTTTACTTACTTACTTTACTTAACACTGTCCAGTAGGGTTTAGTTGGAAAACAAACTGTAACCTGTCTGATATTTCAAAAATACAATGGATTACATAATCTAAAATGGTACTATACAAATATAAATTAACTAATAGCTTCAATAATAATCAATAGAACGTTTTAATTTAATGTCAACAATCATTTTTACAAAGATCTCCTGTCTTATTCTCTAATGAAACTCTTAATTTCTACTCAGATTAATGTATTCGTTTATTCGTTTGTTAATGTTTTTCTTATGGCGTTACTAACAAATGCTTTATTTTACACTCTTATCTTTTTCCTCTCCAGATGTTGAACCTATTTGTCGCTGTCATTATGGACAACTTTGAGTACCTGACCAGGGACGCCTCCATCCTGGGGCCTCACCACCTTGACGAATTCATCCGCGTGTGGGCGGAGTACGACCCTGCTGCGTGGTAGGTTCTCCTGCTGACCTCCAACTAGTTAAGCTATTGTCCTCATGTCAGACAGTGTCAACGTTAAACTGAGGAGGGAAGGTGGGCATGAGTGGCGGGAGTATGTGCATGCGTGTGTTTGCGGCAGGGAGGGTGGCTAGGAAATAGAAAACTGTCTACGAATGGCTTTGAGTTCCAGCAGGATGACTTTGTGACGTGTGACAGGAAGGATCCAGCAGTGGGTGAATGACATTAAGCCTGTGCCCAGAGTGTGGGGTTAGGCTGATGACGAGGCCCCCCAGTCGGCCCGACTGATGCATTTAAATCCAGAGTTACGCTTGGCGTCCGCTCAGCCCTTCTCCCCTCTAAGCCGACGAGCTCTAAAGCTTCTCTGTCTGTCACTGTGGAGTGGAGAGGAACTATTTCTATACTTCTAACTGGGGAATGCAGATTTATCCCAGTGCCCTTTCAGCCCCTTCACCCATCTTCCATTGACAATATTTAAAACAACTCAAAGACAAAAATAAGTTTTGCCAGAACGGACTGAGTAATAGTGCAGTGTAAGATTATGTAAGGCTCATAAAGTTTTAATGAAGGCTTCACAGGAGCCTTGTCAGTGAGTCATGACTCTGGCAGAGGTTTAAGATGTGAAATATGGAACTGCCATCACCTGACAGATATCGTGGGAGAGTAATTATTATTTATTCATTTGACTAAAATCGAGATACTCTCATAGTGGTACCTAAAATCCATCACAACTGTTTTATGATTGCATCTTATGGTGGGGAGTGACTTCATCATTGTCTCAGGTTGCAGCAAGGGGCAAAGTGTGAATACGTGCAGGTGTTCTGCATGCTGTTGTTTTCGGAACATTTACCTGAAAATCTGTGTGTTTTGACTGATATGAGCAATGGATGTGATGAAATAACCTTTGTCCTAACCTCTCGAACATGTCTTATCTTTTGCAGCGGAAGGATATGCTATCAGGATATGTACAAATTGTTGCGTTTTATCTCGCCTCCCCTCGGCCTAGGGAAGAAGTGCCCAAATAGGGTGGCTTATAAGGTTTGCACTCCCACACAGCCCTTTTTTAAAAAAGGGACTGTGGTGGTTTTGGACTGTGAATGTCCAACCACACATGCATACAAACACACATTGATCCTCCACTAACCAGCTGGCAGGTAACCATAGCAAGTGAAGGAAACAATGCCACAAGTCAGTCTCAAACGTAAGGCCTTAGATGCAATCTCCAAGCTATTGTCCTACAGTACTCACTTCTAAACACAGGCTTTGAATGGCTGACTTTCAGTTGAATCAACTGAAAGGAGAAGTGAGGTGGCGAGCATTGTGTGCTTTGTTTCCACTTTGGTTACTGCTGATGTCTCTCAGCATGCAGAAACAGAGGGCATCTTAACACAAAATCCATGATTTTCGCTCCCTAACGCATACTTTCCCCAGGATCCCTCCATTCAGCATCTATTCAGGGAATCCTCCGGAGCATCCTCCCCTCCTGTCCTCCCCTGGGATCCATTCCCGTCTCCTTAAATCCAACTGGAATGGCATTCCAGCTCACAATATCCTGGAAATCTTATTAACACGGATTTCTGTTTTCCTCTTCCCCCCCCCCATTTTCTCTTTTGGATTTTGCCACTTTTTGTTATGATGTAACTGGCCCAACCCCCTTTTTCCACTGCCTCCTCACCTGGGAATCTTCATCCCTCTTTCCATGGCCTCCTACCATCTTTCCCCGGGAAGTGGCCGTATGACTTACCGCGATATGTACAAGATGCTCCGAGACATGTCCCCTCCGCTAGGTTTGGGAAAGAAATGTCCACCCCGAGTCGCCTACAAGGTAGAGCCACTCCCTACTCCTCTTCCCTCCTTTCCCTCCCTTCTACCCTGCTGCTTCCTTCCTTCCTTTCCACCTGTCTCATATCTCCATGCTTCTGTCAACATGTCACAGTCAATATCTTATGGCCTGCTGTTGTGTTGTTCTTTCTGTTCATCTGTGGAACTCTCTGCCCTCACCCTGCTTTGGGTGTTTGTAGTACACTGTGATTGTAGGGCCTCCTAACATTGATTCATGAAAAATGGTTAACCAAAGCAAAAAACCTACATGATTCCTTCTCTGTTGTATCAAATTCTCATGAAGTATATATAAGACAGGATTTATAGTACAGTAATGAAGTATAAAGCACGAGTATGTTCATTCCTCAGCTAGTCCCTATGCCGGCTGCTTACCTCTTAGCATGCTGACTTCATGTGAATGGTTCCAGTGCATGCACAGCTGTCTAAATTAATCACATTTAAAACTGCCCTGCCCTTGCCCCGGTTAAAAACGTCTACCAAGCGACTAGTTGGGTCTGACGTGTCTGGATCTCCAAATATAACTCTTGCTTTTGAGAGATGAATCGACAGGGAAAGATGTGAAGCAAGGCATAGAGAACAGCAGTGCACGAGGCTAGCATTCTTTCCATCCCTCTTCTTTTACTTTTTTTCTTCCTCCCTCGACTTCGCTGAGATCTTTCTCCTTGTTAAACTCCCTTACTAATGAACACGGCTCTCCCTGAGAGTCACAATTGTCCTTCTGTCACTCTCTGGTTTCAAATCCTCGTTTTACGCTTTGTCTGCAGGCTGAGCTTTATAGTCCCTCTTAAATGATCTCTTTCTTTCACCCTCTCTGGGGATTACCCCTCCCTTCTCCTTCCTGTAACTCCACTGTGTGTGTGTGTGTGTGTGTGTGTGTGTGTGTGTGTGTGTGTGTGTGCTTGTTTGTGTGTGAATGTGTATGTGTGTTGGCGTCATTGTCTGCATGTGTACTGGATATTTGTCAGCATGTCTGTATCTGGACATGTAGATATGTATGGGTAGGTCTGTGCATGTGTTTCCAGTCAACTCCCCCTCATCCTTTCCTTGCCTCTCTTCATCTATATTGTTATGGTCCCAGCGTGGATATACGCTCTTTTGCCTCATCTGTGATTTGCCTCTGCTTGGCTTGAAGACAATGGGAACCATGAGCTACACTTTCCCCTTTGCATAGCCTAATTGTGCCTGTGCTTCTTGCTTGCCATTAGCTCTTTTAACTAGAAGGTCTACATACACGCCTCTAGCACTCCGCCAGCCTCACTGTGAAGAGAGTGTATCCAATTAACATATGCATGTGTGCATTAATCATTTCATACTGTATTGCATCATTAACCCAAAAGTATTGCTGGGCATGGATTTATGCTGATATATCATTTCCCACTTTTTATACTTAATGCTCAATGAGTTCTCATGTTTAAAAAGAACTACTAATGGTACTACTTGGAGCACATCATTCTAGTACTTCACAATAGAAAGTAATAGTATGATGGATAGTAGTCTCTCATACTCACACTCCAAGGCTGTGTGTCCACCAACAACCTCTTTCCAGCACAGGCTTCTTTTCATTATTGTCATTTTCAATACAAAGGACATGCTGTTGCATGTTCCCAACAGCATTGAGAGATTTGCATGTTTTAATGCTTAGAGTACTGAGCACTAGAAGTTCATCATATTTAAACTTTCATCAAAAGTGTGCTGCGCTTCCAATGGATTTGCAATAGTCTCATAGCCACAGCAGCAACTACAAACAGCACTTCCCACATGCATCTGTTTAGTGCTGTTAGCTAGAAGTAGAAAAAAGAGCCTGGTGGGCACAGAGTCCTTTGTTTGCATTGACTGTGGCTATTCTCCACCTGCAGTTTTGTGGTACTGGAAAAGCCCTTCTGTGTGCTGGACTGAAACAAAACAAACCAATAAACTATCCAGGCATAGCCAGGCATACTCATGTGCACGTCAGATTTGATCATTTCTTTGGAAAAAATAAAGTCAGGGTGGACAATCGGCACAAGATTTATTGACCTGATCAAGCGCCAGAATTGCTGTCCAAAGCCACATTTTCATGATCTAGACCAGGGGCACGTTCAATCTGAAAACGGTGTGCACCGTTTTGCTACGGTTTCCGGGTTGAACGACATGTTTCCTCAAAACGGTGTGAAACGGTGTGCAACGGGCTTTGAGGTACGTATTCTCTCCTTTGGTGGGTGTGTCAGTGTGTTAACCAATCAGCAGTGACGTGTATATAACCCCAGCCTTATTAAAAGAACGCAAAGAATGGCCTTCTCAGCTGCCGTAGTTGCAACGCTTGCCTAACACAACAGGGTGTTCAACGCACCACAGTTTCCGTTGAAATAAACGTTTTGCTACGTTTTGTCGGGGCTGAACGCACCCCAGGTAATTTCACTGAATAGTTCCTCCTCTCTGGTTGAAGGTGTGTTAATCAGTGAAATCACCTGCTGTAGTCTTTGGTTGGAATGACAACCTGCATACACTCGGCCCTCCATGGCACACGGTTGAATACCCCTGATCTAGACTATGCATTGGCTTGTAATTAAGTCTTAAAACCAGACCCCGTCCCCTGAACTATTGATCATTTGGTCGTGGTTCATGGCGCCTCCCATTTGCTTCTGTTCCTGTCAGCGACTGGTGAAGATGAACATGCCCATTGCGGATGACAACACCGTGCACTTCACCTCCACACTGATGGCCCTAATCCGCACAGCCCTGGAGATCAAACTGGCATCTGGTGAGAGACTAAAACTACAAAATCCACAATCCTTTATGGCTGGATTGATGGGTCTGATGTTAATGTGAATGGTGATGATTGCTTTCGTGCAGATTTGATGTGATATATTTCTGGGCCTGTCCCCAGGGGTCCTGGCGCAGCGTTTGTGTGACGCTGACCTGAAGAGGGAGATCAACCGAGTCTGGCCCAGCCTGCCACAGAAGACTGTAGACCTGCTAGTGACACCACACAAACGTAAGCGCGCGTGTGTGTGTGTGTATGTGTTGAGAGATGGCAGATACCACAGTTCTGTACTCCACTCAAACCCATGCAGCCCTCAAATGTGTATGTGTTCAGTCGCATCATTATTTGCGGGCACACTTCCTGTTTCCTTTTTCAACTTTGCCTGTCCACTTTTTCAATATTTGGCTCTGGTCCTATCTATTCTGTATCAAAAAATGCTTAACTCCAATCTCTCTTTCTCTAGCAAACATGACAAGTACTGTTCACACTCACACTGACCAGCTCCAGCACTGCCTTGTATTTATACTTTGTTGCTCCTCCTATGCCATCTAATGGTCATATGGAGAAACTGTCTCTCATACAGCTTTCACCCTCTTACTTTGCTGGTGTCTCCTCTTCTAGACAATGAGCTAACAGTGGGGAAGGTCTATGCTGCCCTAATGATCTTTGACTACTATAAGCAGAACCGTGCCAAGAGACTCCAACAACAGCAATCTTCAGGGGGACCTCAGGTACAGCATGCTAGCAAACATGTGGATGGGGATTGACTTGATTTTTAGAAATAACAGTGAAATAGATATCTTTTGTAATTGCATCAACATCCCTATAAAAAAATGCTATTGAAGCGCTCTATTTATAACGTTTGCTCTCGATTCCCTGCAGAGTAAAATGGGGGCCCTATTCCGACCTATGCTGCCCTTCACCCACGTACAGGAAGTTGAACCACCAATCTCTTGTCCCAAGCCACCACTCCCATCCCAGCCTGACCCAGAGACTCAGCCAGAGGCCTCGCCCACTACCACCACCACCACCTCCTCCTTGACCAATAGAGATGCATTGTGAGTGACCTTCGAGAACGTTTCATTCTCTTTTATTTAGACATTCACATGATATTCCTACATGGAGTTGCTGTTTTTATTGATACCGCAATGTTGCCTTCTGGATCCTAGGTTAGGCCAACAATGGTCTCTCTTCAGTTTAAACACACAGGCTGATCCTACAACCTCGATAAGCACCATTATTTCAGTCAGTGCTGTTGTGTGTTTGTATACAGACTAAACCAGAGAAGTGCCATAAAACATTCTCAGTCCGGAGACGTGTCTCTGGCAGCCCAGAGGCCCAAAGGCAGGAGGAATCTACAGCGAGGCCAGTCAGAGGATGTGCCATACTCTACCAAACCTCAGGTATACAGACACCAACCTTTTCTAACACTCGCAGCAAACTACTGCAAATACATCCTCATAACGTGATGTCACGTTCCAACTTCATGTGAATTACTGGCACATTTTGCACATCAGTAGGCCACACACACACACACACACACACACACACACACATACTGTATATACAGCACAGATGCACATACACGGACGCACAAACATATATTCTCTCTCTCTTTCACAGACACACACACACACACAGCCACACGCATACACACACACGGCCACACACGTCTCATGTATTCATCTATTTCCACGTTCTAAAAACTGTATCTCCACTTGCAATGATATCAGTATTATATCTCTGCCCCATACGTACTTTGTTGTTGTTTCAGGAATCTGTGGAGATGAAACAGGTGGAGGACACTTCAGATGCTGAGGGATATCCCGGCCTGGAAGACCACTGCAGAGCAGCCTCTATGCCCCGACTCAACGCTGAGTACTACGTAAGCTCCCCATTACTCTTCACTTAAATCACAATATTTCTCATTGGGCTGTCTTCTCACAGTAATATCAGGTTTAGAAAATGCTGACACTATGGATACCATGGATATTTTTTAGCGCTAACAAATAACAAATGGCTGCTGTGATGTGACAGAAAAAATTATAAAATCACTATGTTTGGCAGTGAAGTTGAAACTGAATGGATAGTTGAGGTAAGAGACATCAGAAAGGCTGAGAAAGGCTGATGGGATGCTGAGTGGTAGTGAGACGATAGGCAGAAGAGAGAGATTAATTACTAAAGCAGAGTAGCTGTCTGTCAGTCATCAGCTCATCCCGCTGACCTCCCCCTCTCAGGTTTGACAATTTCACAACAATATTTACTGAACAGGAAGCTATGAACACAGGTGGACACAGCATTGAGGACAACATATATCTACCAAGTACTAGAATTAGAAACGTGCTAAATTAGTGCTCCTTGAAAACTGAGATGAACGATGCTGCACGGAGAAAATAATTGAATTTGTTGAAAATGTATAAATTCATGATGATCACAATTAATGGTCATTAAGTTTTCTTCAGCACCCATAAGTATGCAAATGTGCCAATTTTTTGTCATTTACAAAATAATCCAGGTTTTGTAAATTAACAATTCATAGACCACTAGATACAGTGAGCTGGAGCCGGTGTTACTAGCTACAACTGTGACTATGCTACAAACTTAATATACAGGGTTTGGGTAAAAACATAAAACTATGCAAATGTGCTGTTTTAAAATGTACTCCTCCAAAGTGATGGATAAACTATGTATATTTTACAGATACAGTATGTCCTCTATGTGACCCTATAGGCCTGTAAATCTCAATAATTAAACCCTTATCTTCATCAATAGCCAGTTTTTATTGCCTAGTGTCAATGCCATTAGAGCTGTTTTACCACCTTTTGTTAACTTCAAAGAAATTTGATTATATCCTGCGCAGCCAAAATGTTGATATATTCAAAAGACGTATTATTATTCCAAACTTATGTGTTTTGGTTAAATATTTTGTAGTGTCTTTGATTCAAAAGGGCAGTTACATATTCTGGACATTTGAAAGGCACAACATTTTTGAGTTATTTAGGGAAGTGCAATACATGACCCAAAGTCCATATAATACATTCAGTATGCATACAGTATGTATAGTTAAGGAGGAGTATGGGAGCTTATATTTGTGAATGAATCAGGGTTTATGGTTTTTATTATATCTGACAGTGTTGATGCAAACCAAGCACAAAAAAGGAATTCTGTCTAAATAAATTAAAATGAAGAGGTTGTACTGAAACGTGGTATGATAGCAAAGAGATCTACAAGGTTTTTAAGTATGTTTTGTCCATGTTTTCACGAATCCCTGATATTGATATCTCCTGTTCAGACAATTCAAATTATGTAATTCAAATAATGCTTTATATTTTGCATTGAAGATAAAAAACGATAACAGTATCTGTAAAAGTTGATAGTTTGTGTTAACGCACTACCCTGATCACAGAAATATTACATAACATTATGTCTTTGTTTTGGAAATCTCGAGGATAATATTGTAAAAAAATATATTAAATGCAATTTATTATAAATCTTTATTTTTATATTTCATACAAAATCTTTCCTCACTAGACATCATGCTCAACTAGGTTCTCATCTAATAACTCTCACAGTGCTGCAGGATTGGAATAATCCATTGCAGTAATTTTTTAAATTAATTTCACTCATTGTCATCCATTGTTTTGTTTTGTTTTTTAATTTCTGTGTCATTTTGTGATCTACCTACTGCTGTCTGCTTTGTATGGGTGTCAAGATGTTTTTCTTTCTGTCATTTTTCAGTTTCCTTGATTGTTTCACTTGTCTAATCATATGAATCTTGTCTGTTTAGCTTCGCTGTGCTGTCTGTCTGTCTCTGTGTTGATCTGTCTCTCTCCCATCCCTTCACAAGTCTCCTTATGTTTTTTGTTGCATTTTGATCTCTCTCTCTCTCTCTAAGCCTTTTATTTCGTTCCTCCACTCCATTTCTATATCATCTCCTTTCTCCCTCCCTCCACACCTTCCGCCGCTCCTCTTCTGTCTTCCCTTTCTCCTAATTTTGATGCCCACGGCTAATTTTTGCCCACCTCCCTCTTGTGTGTGCTGTCTGATAGCGGAGCCACCCTCGCCACGCCCCTGGGACCCACCTGGCAGTATGTACCACCTGTTGTGCCGACTCTCTTTTTTTCTTCTGTCTCTCTCTCTCTCTCTCTCTCTCTCTCTCTCTCTCTCTCTCTCTCTCTCTCTCTCTTTCTCTCTCTCTCTGTTTTGCTCTTTCTTTCTTCTCTTCCCATGTCTTTGTTAGCCTCCATGTGCTCCTTTCATCCTAGTGCAGAGTTCACACACTCTCACCATCAGTGACCATGGACAAAGTGATACTCCTAGATTATGAGACTAATCATTTACTGGAATGGCTGATAGCCACATTACACGCAACGCACAACGTTACATCACCCATCCCACATTATTTTCATTGCGCTTTTATATTTTGGCCCTGGAACATTATTCTTATGTGTAGTCAGGGTATGACAAGCACGCTGTCCTGCTTTTCAGCCATTAAGTACAGTTGTACTACGTTTTGGTAAAATGTGGTTGTGTGTGTGTTGTTATGTAGTGTGTAGTTTTGTGAGTCAGTGTGTGGTTGTGATAGAAAGCAGGGACAGCACTATGGCTTTCCTGCTTTGGAATAGCTGTAATTTCTTTCAACTTCTTGCAAAAACATGTCCAACCGTATTTGTCATTTTATGTTGCATTCAGTCTTAAAATCTTATTTTTCTTACGTGAAAAAATTGGCAGTGGAGTGAGTCCAATGCAACTCAGTTTATCTCTTGAATCTTCTTGAGTTAAGTGACATTTTCTTTATATTAATGTAGGAATCTTCCTCATTTCTGAGCACTGCCACCTGCTACAAGACTCTTACTTCTTCAAGTAATTTGAGAGCATTAGGGAAAGAAGTGAGTCTATCTCACTCTATGAGCAGATCATTTAATTTATTTATTTTTAAAGTAAGATTTTAAGACTGCATACTAGATCAAATGACTTGTTAATATGAATATGTTTAGCAGTGTCGTTGTGATATGGTTGTTCCTGACTGTAGCTATGGGCTAGACTGTGGGATAGGAACTAGACTAACAGCATTATCACCACAGAACACCTCAAACCTGGTGGGGTTAGTGCTATCTCTATTGAGCTATACATGATCATCATCTAGATAAATTATGTTATACAATTAGCAAACAATCTAAAAACTATAATTAAATCACTAAATCATTGAACCTTGGCACCAACTAGCACAGGAGCTAGGCTGTAACCAGCAGGTGGGGTGATAACTTCGCTGCTGTCCCAGTTCCCTGTCACATCAGTCTGTTACCTGGTAGATGGCACTGGTCAGTAAGATAAGAATTAGGTGGGGTAGTGACAGTGTCCTCAAAACAGCTATTATTATATATTGATGATTCAAATTCACATATATACAATATTAATGCCTGGGGTGAAATTGGGGGACATAAGATGTTTGATAGAACATAATGTGTTAATGAGCGAGTATTAGCTCTGTAGAGCTTCGAAGAATTAGTGATGCAGTTATTACACTTGGCTCTGAGCTGAGAAGTGGCATCTTGAGGAAATGGAGAGTAAAGCATGAAATGCTGCAAAGGCCAAAGTCAACACCCCACCTATTCTTAGTTAACTATCCTGCTAGCTTACAACATTTGACAAGTTTTGTACTTGTGTTAAACATTAGTGGCGCCTTAAGTAACGAGCAGCAGTAAGTATTCAAATAGTTTGTCTGTCAGAAATTCTTGCTCATTCTTCTCAGACCTTTCAACGTCTGTGCCTGGAGAAGAACGGGTTGAACATCGGTCTCAAGCCAAAAGAATAGTGTCCACTGGTTGTGCCTTTTGTGTGTTGTGGATAGTTTGGTGATCCAGTAGTAGTGGTTTGGGTGTAACCTCCATAGGCACCCCTCTATTCTACTTTCCCCTTATAATTGTCCACTTCTCTGTTTCTCTCTCAGCCAATTGTCGACCTTAGTCCTATCAGACGCTCGGCATCCTCACTGACTCCTCAACGCCCCCAGGAGGTGAGTCTGAAGGAGTATGGCCTGGAGCGGCCTGACCACGCCCAGTGCTCTACAGGGCAGATCCAGGGCCAGGACAGAGCCCACCACCATCACCACCACCACCGCTGCCATCGACGCAGGGACAAGGACAAGGACAAGAGGCAGTCCCTCGATAGGACTGCCTCAGTGCAGCCTTCCAGCACTGCCGGTGAGAGGAATACTGGTACCAGACATCCTGTCTCCAAAATATTGTCTTTTCAGGAAATAAAATAGTCACTCACTTAATGATCATGATTTTTAAAGTGATACAATGGATTTTGCATTCATCATAGGTTAATAAACCTTACTCGGCATATAAAGGACGAAAGGGAAACTCAAAATGAATGTGGGACTTAATATGAGATGAAAATTTTTCTTAATTCTTTTGCGGGGTACTATGATGCTGCATGACATACAGGTAAACCCCCCCCCCACACACACACACACACACACACACACATTTCCACCTATGAAGACCTATGCTTATTCACCCATAATCAAAGTATCTGAAGATGTCCAACAGGGGAGTGGAGGTAATTATTAGGTTGTTGAGAGATTAATTCATATAATAGAGCGAGATACACGTAGAAACAGGACATCACTTTCATGCAGAGAGAGAGATAGTAAACCTGGCTTTCATTCCAAATCGCTTGGACGCCTTTACATAGCGGTAGAAATTCCTTATGGGATTAAGGGTCCATGATCGGGTTATGTAGGTGAAGGGGTTTCTGTTGCGCTTCCCCAGAGGAGTTCAACCAGGGATTTTGCATGTCAGGCTTTCCAAAATCTGCTTTGTTGGAGGGTTTTTTATTTTTTATTTTTGATCCGTCGCTCCCTTTGTACCCTGACCTCGACAGTCACAGTTATGAAATGCAGACTAAGCTCCCTAATAGGTGCTGGGATGGCTGGTCTATCCACAGAGGGCTGATGTAAATAACTTTACACATCCAGTTGAACAAGTACAACTGAATAAGGTTAAATTGCCATTTTCTTGCTTCTGGAGAACAGAGGCAAACTGAGCCACATAAGGAGTAAGGTAGAAGTTTTGTCATCTTTCACACATGCTCTCATTCTCACTTTTCACATAAATGCGTAAACACATACATGGATACACACATACATGGATACACACACAACATTGTACAGTAACCCTACTGTACATTTCATGCTTTTGACACACAGACTGGGCGTGGCAGCCCTCGTCCCCTGTTTGCCATGGATGAGGTCATGTCTTCCACTCAGGATGAACTCCATGAAGCAGGGCAGCCTGAGCACTGAAGCGCTCTGTCTACCGTTGGGAGTCATCTGTTAGATCATTTGCAACTGAGATGCACTAGAAAATACGTGAAATTGGCAGATTATCTGGCAGATTATTTCACTGAATACAAGATTAAGTTACTTGTTCAGATTGTTTTTCTTTACGATGTAAAGGGTTCTGGTCACAATCTCTGTTCGCCATCAGGGGGTCGTCTGCTAGAGCGATTAGACCCTGATAGCTGGTGGCATGGTGTTTTTTGTGTTAACATTGGAGGGCAGCAGCTGGGCTTTATTGCCTACATAAAAGGCCACAGCGGACAGGCTCAGCCTGAGGATTTATGGGTACCTCTTAGTAAGATAGCAGAACATACAGCAGCCCCCTCTGGAACTGTGAGAACGAACAAAGAGAGAGACTTTCTACTCCTTAAAACTTACTAGGGGGAGGATCTGACACATTAGAATGATGAATAGGCTTTTGTGTTTCTGTCATCGTGGTCTTAATCTGAGAATTTAAATTATTCCAGGGTTGGAGAAAGTCATTCCTCCACAATGCTTTGCTTTATGCCACTGTAAAATGGCTGGCACACGCCCAGGGCCCAGAAACACCCCA
>OMLI01031354.1:0-19511 GCA_900302605.1 Rondeletia loricata | reverse complement strand
GATATTTGCAGTTTGTACCCTATCGGAATCGGCGGCTAAGGACGCCGATAATGCAGATTTTATTGTATTTTTTAATTTTGTTCACTCCTAATGTACGCTCCCTCAATATTATGCGTCTTACCGCTGCCCACGACCACCCCAGATCACGTGACCTGGAACATTTTCTATCCCCAGAGCTTTGGAAGACGTGACTGGAGCCTTTAGAAAAGGCTCTATAACGAACGGCCGCGGATTCTAAGGTTTAAGTCAAAAACTCGTCCTAACTAATTATTGCAAGTTTGCATTGTGTTTTCGAAGGGATCAACAGAACGGCCAAAGTCTCGACAAAGGCCGGCGGGGTGAAAACACAGGCCGCGGCTGAAATAAAGTATAAACTTACCCTTTTCTCCGCTTTTCTCTCCGCAGTCTCCTTTCAAATCCTACAGCCGAGACATTGAAGTCAAGATGATCCTTTCCGGTATTGGTTCTACGGTACGCCATTACCGGGAATTATCATCCTGAATGGCTGTCGGCTGTAGGATTTGGAAGGAGACTTCGGAGAGAAAAGCTGAGAAACGGGTAATTTTATACTTTATTTCAGCCCTGGCTTGTTTTTTCACCCCGCCGGCCTTTGTCGAGACTCTTTGGGCGTTCTGTTGATCCCTTCGAAAACACAATGCTTGACAGTACACTGCTCGCAATCTCTTCCTCCAACAATACAGAGGATTACAGCTATCTGAAGTTAAAGACCTGTGATGCTCTCTCACAGAAAATCACTACTTTTGGCCTGAGATATTATTTTAAAATGCCTATATAGAAACTATTCATCCACTCATGCTATCCAGTTACAGATTAGCCAACTAAGAATTGCAGAGTATGGCAATAATACCAGAAAAAAATTAGAATTGCCAGATAAAATTGCTGCAGTTACTTTACTGCATCTTGGCTGCATCCCGCATCTGCAAACAGTAAACATTTATTCACTGCACAACATATGGAACAGCTTAATACAATATCTGTCCAAAATGTATCTGAATGAAGCCAAAATAACAATCCTGAAATGAAATAGAAATAGATATATAGGGCTCTAAAAAGTAAAATACAACGGCATCATTGCAGCTATAATGTTTGGTGCTCTACAACAATGTAAAGACACACTTCACATAGGATTCTCTGAGCCACTGGGGCATTCCTGGGAAATGCAAAGGTGCAGATATTTTTTCCGCCTGGTCATCAGTTTGATAGCTCTCAGACTATCACAGACGATTCCTGCCGGAACCGCCTTAAACAGGCCACATTCAATTCTCTTCTAATTCTCTCATCCCTTTTTATCCCAGGCCATTTGAAAAGGAGCTGTGAGAATAATCTAAAACAATGCCTAATGTCCACTCATTCAAATTGGCCTAGTAACGACTCGAGGGTAGAAGACCATAAACCCTCACCAACAGACAAAAAGTGCAACTGGAACAGACAGTCGACACTTTTTAGACAGTCACACTATCCATTTTTATAGACAGCAGTATTTCCACCAGAGACAGAGGGACCAGTGTGACAGAAGGGCTTTTTGACATAACATTTTCAAGATATAGTTAAATGAGATTTTATCTGGAAGTACCAGCACAAAATAAATCAACATTCAAGGTTATTATCGTAAACTAAGACTAAAAACAACAACAAAAATAAAACTATCTTGAATTTTGGGCTATATTTACTGAATGCTAATTGAAAAAAGGATTTATGATTTATTGTTTGTATTACACAATACCTGTTGCAAACATATACAAAATACCTGGTCTGAACTTCTATCATGATACCTTTGAAATATACCACCCCTATCAAAAATACTAAAACTAGACCTGAAACGAAATAAAAACTAAACTAAAACTAGACATTTGTTAAAAAAAAGAATAATTACCAAACCCATACTGAAAACGAACCCAAAGTAAACTGAAACTGAAATAAAAATCAAAAACTATATAAAAACATGTCAACGTGTATGTTATCGACTAAACATACAGCACCCACCCACACACAAACACGTTCCCAGATCAGACAGCTGGTGCCGTGGGCAGGTGACTCACCATTGACTGTGAGGTGCACCCAGCTGCCGTTGTGGAAGGTGTCGTACTGCTGCTCCAGCATCAGGACCCTGCACTCATACCAGCCCTGGTCCTCAGAGCGCACTGGGTCAATCTGCAGGGAGGCCTTCCCATGCAGAGAGGCTCTACCTGGAGAGAGGAAAAGCAACACTGGGATCAGGGATTACCCATTCCAATACTGTAGATTCTTGTTTTTAAAAACCCTTTTTTTTGTACCTGCATGCTCTTTTCCAGTAACGCCATGCTTCAAACACACAGTCACCCCTGGGAGCTGCCCAGTACAACCACAGTCTTTGACATGTCCACTGAGCAGCTCCATTATAGCAGTTGGGGTTAAGTGCCTTGCTTAAGGGCACCTTGGATGTTGAGGGAGGGGGCAGTATTACTCATTCACTATCCCCACCCACATTTTCCCAGCTGGTGTGGACATTTGAACCGACAACCTTCGGGGGAATGATGATGTTATGTGCCTCCATTTTATATAATTTTACAATCTTACCGTCAAAACAGCTAGATGAACAGAAGCGACAAAAGCCACCCGGCACCATTTCCATGCTTTTTCCACTACCGAACAGATAACAGCTACACTTCCCCGCAAAGGCTCCATAAGCCTAGGCTAATATACCTCAAAATAAGTATTATGTAAGTGTTAAGTGAAGATGTACAAAGTCCAAGCTAAACATGAAAGATAAATTAATTATTTAATAAATTTTTTTACCTACTTATTCCTATTAAGAGCCCGTCCATCACAGCGTTAACACAGACTGACAATCACTCACACTCACATTCATACCTACAGTATGTGCAATTTAGAGTCTCCAGTCCACCTGACAGGAAACCCACGTGAACACGGGGAGAACATGCAAACTCCACACAGAAAGGGCCGTGGCCGGGGAGCGAATGTGAGGCGACAGTGCTAACCACTGTGCCTGAAAAATAAATTATTATTATCATTCACTTCAGGATCATTCACTATCATTCTGCCATATTTGAGTGGACTAGGGTGCATATTCTGAGGCATAATAGCTCTAAGGATGTGTTAGCTTATGGAGTTACTGCAAGCAAGCTGTTAGCCATTCACTATCAGAAAAAAACAAGGGCAAGATGAATTCTGTCAGTATTTATTTATTTTTCTTCAAGGCCCAGGATAAATTGATTGCCGATCAGATTGGTTTGGGGATCGGCCACAAAAATCCCCATCAGTGCATCCCTACTTAATACTGACACACAGTTATACTACTACAGCCATGACACTGCAGGCAGCTGACACACAGGTGCTGAGCGAAAAACCTCTAGGTTGATTTTTACACAGCAGTAGCCATAAATCATTTTCAACATGCTATTTTGTGTCTTGTGCTTTGTTTTGCCTCCTGGTGTTGTATTTTGTTGCATACTGTATTACATGGTGTCATGGTGATTAGATTTAACCAAAATGAAAATTCTTGGATTTAAATTTGAGCTATTCCCAATACTTCACAATCTTTTACTATAAACAAACTACCAGCTGGCCTGGCAACAGGCACGCTGCCCTCCAATATAAGGATTAATGGATAACATTACCTGGGGGGCGAACCTTGATGCCTGATGAGGCAGTTGGATTAAAATAGAGAAGCATTTGGTGTCAATGCTGAAAAAGACACAACCCCACCTCTTTTTTTCCCTTCTTCTTCAAGGCTCAGGATAAATTGGAATTCTAAAAGGGGGAAACCACAAGGGATGAGAGAAGTCTAGGAAAGCAGGCATGGTGAAATCTTCAACTGCTCAGCTGTCTGTCTCAAAGCCTCCAGTCCGCTGCTCACATGGCTGGCTCTGACAGCCCGGCAGACTAAAACATTCGCTTCTGCTCTGTCTGACGAGTGTTCTGAGATGGAGCACTTTTCCAAAGTTTGATGTGTAGATGTACTGTAAGTACTGTTGCCTGTTACTTCTGCGTGTCAGGCAACTATATTGACGTTGAGGGCGGGCTGAATTGCTCCTGCTCCTGCTCCAGCACTGTATATAGATGCAATAGATAGATGTACCTTCACCTGGGATTGCTGCCATGCTTGGGGTAGAAAACGGAAATGTTTTGTTAGCAGAAAATCGATAAAGCAAAGGGGAAGAGAGAAGAGTGGGGACTGCAGTCTTGCAGTAAAAAGGTAGCTCGTCTTTAAAAAGTCAGGTCTATTTTTGTCTGGCCGTTGAAGTGCTGAGTGGGGTGGGTGGTGGCGTGAAGGGTAGGGATCGACCTCAGCTCCCATTTGTCAATGAGTGAGAGGGTGCTGCTGTAACCAGAGTTAACAGTGCTGTATCCACATCAGGACCAGCCCCCTGGGTATACACTACTACTTACACACTGCAGGATTCTAGCAACGCTGTCTACAGTGAAAACAGAGGGGTTAACACATTGGTCAAATCACATCACAGGCTTTGTTGGATTGGAAAGCTTTAAAGAGGAAATTCTAAAGGTCTAAACTCTAAAGTGACAAAGTTGGCAGACTTTTCCACTTAAAGACGTTAAAAATACATTGAGACAGATACAAAAAAAAGCATTTACTCCCAAAGGATTAAAAGAGTATATAGCAAAAATGAAGCATGAAACTTCAAGTTCATGTATCATGTCTTTTGATTAGCACTATCATAAATACAGTAAATTATGAGAAACTCAATATTTAAAGGGATACCTTGACATTTAAAGTTGAAGTAAAAAATGTATTTTACATCCCCAGGCACAATATGGAGTTAATGTTTCTGTACCGGCCTCAATTGACTGACAAACAGTTTGTTATGATTGTTAGCATCCCCAGTGGTGACCACTAAACTGGAAGCTAACAAGCTAGCTTGCAAATCGGGCAACTCACTGGATTCAGAATGGAATGCTAACCATGCTAACAAGCTGTATGGAGGATAGCGGGGCAAATGCTGAAACACTTTTTTTACAAGATGAGTGGATTTAATCGGTTATTTTAAAGAAGGCTAGCCAGGGGGACAGTCTGCCCAATGGCAACATGCTAATTGTTAGCATTGGTCCAATCCAGTACAGCTAGCACAGTGAGGCGAGGATACCATCACAACAGTCCTACGCTTTGGGGGTAAGTTAAATAATATCAATGTTTTTTAAATGGGTGCACTATCTCTTTAAATAATATGCCTGGTTAAGAAAAATAACCACTGGAAAAAGGTATAATGTAGCCTACCATTGATAAGTTCAGTCCACATACTCATTAACTCCCTCCTGCTGTAAAGATCGGAGCAAAGTTTAAATGAAAATGACATTTTACATCAATAGCCTGTACTGTATGTGTACAGGTAAGTAGAGTCAGTACCGGGAAAGTAGAGTTCCTGAGAGGAAGACAATGGCCACATACAACTAGGCCAACATATTATTCTTGTGCAGGCTCAGTTTGAAGCTGGCATTAAGGGAGATATGATTAGTTTGCGAACAGCTTGTCCCAAAACGGGAGAATCTGACACTAAAACTTCACAAGCTGCATTTCATGTCTGAATTATTGATTGCCTCTTTGCTTGAGTGGGTGCAAAAATAGACGTTTTTAAATGCTATCATTTCCATATAGCCGCAGGGCAAACTGGCAAAATGGGAGTCGAAAGGAGATATGTAAAATGTTTCATCTAGCAGTGACTTAGACAGGGAAAATACATACTTGTATTTTGGTAATGGTTAATGAGTCAAGCTCACTGACACAGAAAAATCGAGTTGCATTGAACCTGGAAGGCTTTTGTGTCCCTGTAAACTGTAAAATGCAATCTGCAGACTTCTCATCTCAACCATGAATACATTTAGAATCATACATAAGTACAGCCAATCTACTCCCTTTCGGTAGCAGCTGTGTGACAGAATGATAGTACATTTACTCTATTCACCAATCTGAATTATTTATCATTCAGGGGATGAGAATTCATGGGAATAGCCCGGATGAACTCTGAGACTGTACGGGCCCATTAAGTGCCCCACAGAGCGTCTCATAAACTACAGCCCAGTGTCAGCCATTATCACACTGTCACCGTGCACATGCTATCCCCAGAATACACTTCAATCTATGTGATGAGACTGGGCATATTCATGTTGCATCTGTTCACTGGTAATTCCTCAACAATGCACTTCACGCCACATGGCACAGGCCCACTAGAGCCCAAGTGAACACAGTGGAATATGATGCTGTTTGAAAAGCCCTGTTCACTCATAGTAGCCTGCTGTTAGACAGGAGGTTAGAGCAAACAATGAAATGCTCCAGCAGCTGCAGTATCTACAGTAGCTACTATGTGACAAAGGGGGTGTTCCCTTGACGGTGAGTCACTACAATGCAAAATGCTGAAAAAGCATAACTTTCAATGTGATTTCAATATAATTTCCACAATTTCCATTGTTTTGTCACCATGTATGCAACATCTTTCAACTGAAAAATGAAGTTAATTAAGTTAGTTATATCCACATTTTGAACACTAGGTAAATGGAATACTGCTGCACAGCTGATGGAAAGTTGCGCTGCACAGCATTTGTACAAGCCATGCCTTGGCTTTACTTTGCATTATATTACCAGGTCAGGAAGGGCTTTTGTATTCAGTTAAGAGGTGGGCATGGGAAGGGATAATTCTGACCCCTTTTTGATGGCTCATCATCTTGCCACAGAAACTGAAGCAGCATCAGAAGAACCAATTTCCTGTTGTAAGTACTCTGTGTAAAGGCAATCTCAGACATAATGTCATTTGTTCCCAGCCTAGAGAGGGGATTTTCAGGTTAACGTGATGATGTGAAGAATGTGAAGAAAAAAACATATCTCTAACATACAGTATATCATCATATTTATAATCTTTGTGATAATCTTATCAACCGCTAGGCTTCCTCGAAGAATCAAGTAAAATAGCCAGAGGAAAATAAAAGAATACTGTTTACTGTCACAGTTCACACTAGGCAACTCTTTTTGAGAGGTTGCGAACCAAAAAGCGCCGCTGTTCTAGATGGATGTGGGCGTTTAATGTACTGTGTTAGCTCTGATGTCTTCTGTGCTGCATTGTCACTGGACTGTGTAGGAGAGCACGTATATACTACAATGCAGTGGTAAATTGCTGAGAAGCAGTTATTTCTCTCTGTGCAGATGTTCCTGCACCAGCCCTGAACGCCATATTAGAAGGGAAAGAAGTGCAGTTGAAGAACATGCCAGGGAGAGTTTGTACAGGGGGCCTAGTCTTTCTGACAGCACATAAAGGCCTCAGTGTACCATGCCTTACACATTGGATCACACTGAAATGGCAGGTTAATCTTCTCAATGAAATGGGATTGGGAGGTAAATGTACACAGCACATTAAGACTGCAATACATTCAACTGGTTGTCAGAAATGGCCCTGCTCTCAGCCAGAACCTCATAATTAGGTCCACAGCAGTGGAAGGAAATCTATATATAATAATGGAAATGTTTAGAAAATGAGTATAGTTGCGCAGAACCCTTAACATTAACTCATCAGTGTGCTGCTATCTTTCATGTATGTTCAAAAGCACATAGTTATTGAATATTGAATGTTGAAGACATGTATATGTAGAGTGATATGTGACATCTACTATGGATTTCATGTCTTGCATGTGAGGTCCTGTTGTCCTTGTACCATTTTTGTCCAGTGTTTATCAGTATGTACTGTGAAATTCTGTTGTCAACATGTCTCTGCTGCAGTGTCACCGAGACAAAGTCCTGTGGATTTACTGTGCTTGGCGATCAAAGTGATCTTGATTCTGATTCATTCCAAGTTGCATGAAAATACTAATTAATTCAAAAGTTTCTAACTAAATCCGTTACAGATCAAACAGCCAAATGTTCACAATCTCTCTATCAATTATTTCCAAGCTGTGTTCATTTACTTTATCCATAGCCATATCAGCAGACATGTGGGGCTCTTACCAGTGTACTCTGGGTCCACATGAGGAGGGTAGAAGCGGAAGTTGATGAAGAAGGGAATAGGCACACCAAACTTGAACCACTCCACCACGTAGGGGGGCTGCTGGCCGTCCAGGGGAGGGGACACGTCACACCCCAGGATCACGCTCTCTCCAGCGCGCGCCGTCACAAACCGGGGCTCCTCTCTCACTCCGTGGGCACCTTGGAGGAGAAAGAAGTGGCATTCACTGCAACCAAGAAATCGTACTGTATAGTCTCTATGGTACTGTAGTCCGACATGTAAGAGAACAATGTGGAGGCATATTCCTTTGCACAGAATTCCTGCAAACCTAGCAGAAAAATCTCATTGCAGCTAAGTCCCCAATTTACAAACGATAATTGGATGGCGATTGAGGGCTATCGATAAAACTGCTGTACAATTAACCAAAAGTACATTTAGCCTAAGATACATTGAACACCCACGGCCTACAATGAGATGGCTGTGCAATTTCTGAATGGTCAGCATGCATGTGGGTAAACCCTACCCCTTTTATCAACTTCCACAGAATGGTCTCCTCTTTCGTCATCTGTCACCTGCATCTGTCTGTGAATGTTTTGTGGCTGTGCCATACTGTACTGTAAATGAGCTGCCAAGGGGTTCCATTGATCATAGCTGGCTGCTGCTCAGATGAGCTTTACTATGAGCGCTACCAGGGCTGGCGTTTAGCCATGGATGTCCAGGCACGCTGCCGAGCGTTGACCTATCAGATTACTTGAAAGGTCGGCATACCTGCCTCAGCAGAACCCTCACTTAGGGCTGGGCGATATGGTTGAAATCAATATCACGATAATCATAAGTATTTTTTTCGATATCGATATATATCACGATATGTTAAACAATCCAATTAACGTTAATCTCATTGAACAGATAATGTTAGGTGTGATGTCAAACAAGACATTTTCAAATAATATTCCTTCAAATGTTTTGTTTTTAAATAAAATTAGCTTGTTATCATAAATTTTGACAGCAGAATCGTGTTTCACGATATCCCAAAATCACCATATCATGACGATATGATTCCACTGAAAGACGATAATCGATAATATTGAATTATTGACCAGCCCTACGCTCACTCTGGGAATGGATTTTCTCCAGCTGCCACCCCCGCTTTCATTGAACCTGCTGGATCTCCTCCGTCAGAGCGAGCGTGGCTACCTGCCCTCGCCCAGAGGGAAAATCGCTTCAGGGATCAAGAGACATGCTGAGGTTTCACTCTACAGAAACACCACATAACTTAATGCTTTCATTAGCAGTATCATTTGCATTATCAGGGCACATTTTTACAGGAAGAACAACTACAAAGGGACTTGGAGGGAACATAGGCTCAAGCTGGAGGCAACAGTAGTGTTACATTCTGTAATGAAGTTAGTGTTCTCTGCTCTGTGTTCCAACAGTATCACTGTTGTGTGAAATGACATGACCTCCTAGCACTGTGCCTTTCCAACTGAGCACATTGGAATTAAAACCCAAATATTTTCATCCAGTTCTTCTATCAGAAAAATAAAGCCCTAACCCCACCCCTAAAGGCCATATGCATAGTGATTATGTTTACCAGTTTAATCTGCTTTATCCTGTGATAGAGTTAATCCACTTTATTCAATTTAGCCAGCACAGATTTAAACTGAAACAGAGCAGATTTAATCAAATTACACTATAAAGTGGAGATTTGGTCTGCCAGCCACGGGCCTCACTCCTGGAATCTGCTTTGCCATTGTGCCTCTCTGGTAAGAAGGGAAAAAAGCCATGGCTAAGCTCTAATGAGCAACACCAACCCAATGAAACACGTGCATGACTCAATGAACCCCACATGACCATTAAACAGTCCTAGAAGACTATGGTCTTTACTAGACCAGCACGAGACTACAAGAAGCTGCACAATTCTGAATACTAAAATAAAAATTAGCCATGAATTTTAAATGAGAAAAAGCTCAGAGAGCAGCTCTGATTTACATCTATAAGCCATCGAGCCGAGGTTGTACATCAAAGAAAGAACAAAACCACATGTGCGAATTTGCACACTTTCATATCGGTAATAAAGCAGCATTTTTCATTCAATGAAACCGGGGAGGATTCAATGTTTGATCAAGCACACAGTGTAACATGTCAACATGAAGAAGGATGGCTGAGTCTGAGCAAAAGAGAGGGGAGTTGATTGTTGCAGAGAATTACTAAAAGCATGACGCTGCCCTGCAACCTGTACGAACCATGACCTTTTAATGTGCTTCTGAGGAAACCTGTCCCGTGCACTTATGAGCACAACAAAATCAGAAGTCTCCTAACCTAATCCTTTCAGGCTCGCCAAAAGCTTGAAATTTACACCTGAACATGCTCACTTGCAGCCTCAATTATAACACCTTTAAAAAAGATTATAATAACCCTATCAGCACCCCATACAGTGCATATTTGACACTCATCCTGGATATTTCTCTTAAATGCTCTTTAGAAAATTCCACTGGAGTCGACTGACGAGTTGAATTCTAGACTACAGTTTCAGGAAACGAATCTATGTACCTAAGATCAGCAGGTGTTGGATAACAAAGTATGGTAAAGACTTGGTTCTTTTATGTGGCTTTTGTCTTAACTTAAGGTTCCAATACTTGTGCTCTATGGAGTCACTCTAGGCTCCCATCCATAATGAAACACACTGGACACATTGTTTGGTTTGAGTAAGTAGAGTCACTTGACATGAAGCACAAGCTCAAACCCTGTGGCACAACAGCGTATGCTGCTGAAATCCATTGTTTTCTCTGCAGACAGTTCAGGTTGCAGAAGTTCACCGGTTCAGGTTTCTGGCTGACATTATTTTTGGATCCTGGTGGCACGGACAGCGGTCTTGGACAGAGAGCTGACTATAAAGACTTCAGACAATATACTGCTTAGCTAATAATTCCCCAATCCCTTTATGAGATCCTCACGAGGGAACAATCAGCACAGGCCCAGTCACTGCTCTTGCCATTTTCATTTCCTTAATGGAGACACAGTGACCCACTAGGGTTTATGGGGGCTTATTCAGGGGAAAATATTTACAACAAGACATAAACGGCAGCTGTGAAAACTGTGATACAAGCCTGGATGCTCTGTCTGCAGCCCGAGATCTTACTGTAGATGTGCAAGGGATCAATACAGCCAAGGGATGATGGCAATTCAGGACTGTTGCTGGCCCACTGCTACTTTGGTGCTGTAATCAATTGAACTCAAGTTGCAGAGTGAGGGCTGAAGAGCAACCAAATAAGCTGAGGTAGAAATCTGTTGAGTAAGATCTGCGTAAATCAGACATCTAATAAATCCAGGAGACCAATATGTTTTATGTATCTATCCTCGGCATATAGTAGATTTACTGCTATGATGATCATAAATTCCTGACGGGTAACATTTCACTCAGTACATTCTACTGTCTGCACCTGTCAGATAAATTATCTAAATCGCAGGTAGTTCATGTACAAAAGCAAAATACAGGGGGAATAATTCCTCATTGTTTGGCATAGGTTAAATAAACAGTGCCACAGTGAGCACTTTCCTTCCATCTGCTCACTCAATCAATAATGATAGTAATAATAATATTCTATATTTATAGAGCACTTATCAAAGCAGTGTTACAAAGTGCTTTACAAGATAAATAAAAAATGTAAGCAATAAATAAATAGTGAACATGAACAAAAATGAACAAAAACACAAATAACTAAATAAAGAAGAAGAAGAAAGCATTGACCAATAAACAGGATGTGATGTAACGAACATTCAGGCCATAAACCAGTAAAAGACATCTGTTCCAGGTCAATCAACATCTGTCCAGACCAGCACATGAATCATCCCAGCAGAACAGCAGGGGCACGAGGAGTTCAATCCACAAGAGATTTCAACTCGCAGCTTTTTCAAGTGGCAGTGCTGATAATGGCTCTCGCACGAAAAGTACACTGCACTGTACTTGCAGTAATGATCACAGCTTTGTACAGTAAATAGACTCTCGAGGCAATTTTGGGCAATAATCAAGCAGAACAAAGCCTGTGAAATATTGTGACAGTAATGAGGCCCGATAACACACTGTACGATATTGTGGAAAAATATGAAAACCTAGGGAGCTCAATTTGAGACAATTTTAGATTAACAGTGTTTGGATTTTCTGGTCTAGGGTGCCTAAATCCTCGTTTTGACACCAGCGCAATATTTCACACTGTGACACTAATATCCGATATTTACCGCATGCTACATTGGTACAGAAATGGATTTGATTCTGCTTAAGAGGAACTGCAACTCAGTGCAGTTAGAGATTTGGTAAAGGACAAACCAAGAGCTGAAAAGCTGTGCGTGCTTCACAATGATGAGGATATGAGCACCAAATTATGCTGGACCAGAACTCCCAATGTGGAGGATGTAATGGAATATAGACTGGACCAAGGCTAGAGAGGGAATCTCAAGGACGTGCAGCCACTGGGCTGGATGGGCCACTGACAGGGCGGTAATTGAATGCCAGCCTGCATGTGCTGAAGGTCACTTCAGAGAACGGCCTGAGTGTGTGCGTGTGGTGGGGGCATGCTTGTGTGTGTGTCTGAAGGTTTTTGTGTATCAGTGTTCATTTGGGTCTGTAAAACGAAAGCACACCAGCACCTAAACTACAACAGAATCCAAAATCTCTATGTCTAGCAAAACATAGAGAGCACTCAGAAGATGGAATAGTACATGGCATATAATAATACTACTGTACATGTTCCCAAATGGACATCACAGATGCATAAACAGCTACACGTACACACACACACACACCTACAGAGAAACCTGAGACGGTGATACAAGCATATGAGTAAACATCATGTTAAAATGAGCAGCGGCTCCATGATTTGCACACATGTGGTCTGTCAAAGGTCCAGCACCCTACAACACACAGGCTACTGTACGTTTACAGCAGGTGGGAATTGTTGCAGCCCTGTTATAGCAATGATCTGGGAGGGGTAGTTGCGTGGAGGGTTTCACACATCGCACACACACTTTGGAGCTCTTGTATAGTTGCTGGCTTCGCTCAAGAATACTTTGATGGTTGTTGCTGAGGGTCAGGAAAGCACTTCCAATTCATGTCCACCACAAAGACTGTTCACTGTTGGTCCAGGGATTCAAACTGGCAACCTTCTGGGCGCGAGCCCGCCTCTCTAACGTTCAGGTTACTGCAACGCCATCATCCATACGATCCCTCGCTCTCTGTTTCCCTCTCACGCACACACTATCTCTACACAACTATTCACCTGGACGCAAGACTGCATCCATGTAAACAGAGCAAGGCTGTTAAGCACAACCTTATGCTGAGCTTATGTGAGCCTTCCCTCTAACACGTTTTACACACATTTATAGTTCCAACTACAGTATGCAGACCAAAAGGCCACTGTTTGTTTGTTTTTCCAATCCAGCCCAGGATGCTGTCCACTATTGCTTAACCACAGGGTGGTATTCAGCTGACACGACAGTGACCTCAGTGTCATCTTCTTTTACATTTCTATAGGGCCAGTCCAGGGTAGTGGGTCCAGTCTCTTCATCCGTTGGCCCCCTTTAATGACACACTGCCCCCTCAGACAAGCAATGCCCAATTAGGGAAGCAATGAATGTGCTGACACCTGTTCCAGCACAGAGCACATAGATAAATAAATAAATAAATAAATAAAGAGAGAGCAAGAGGTAGAGGGAGAGAGAGGGAGAGAGAGAGAGATGTGAAATGGGCTTGGCTTGCTCACAGCAATTTTTTTAGATGAGTTATAAATGCTTTAGCCCTGACCTGAAGGTGTTTTAAATTAATTACACAGAGAGGCATATTGCTGCTAATAGTGCTTATTAGTGCTTTCATATGGTTCGTCTAATGACAGCTGGTTATGAGACTGTTTATTCAGCATCAATAAATCACTTACAACTATGCACAGCTCTAAAACACAGCATGGATGGTAGAAGCGCCTCCATAAATTCAAGGTAATGCCAGCGCTAATTAATACCTAAATAATACCCAAATAAGTGGTATTTGGTAACAGTAGATTTGATGGTGATGAATGGGCCTACACAGTCATTATTCCTCATACTGTATCTGTGTTGTATTTATCTATTTGCATGGACTGGAGTTGTCAGCAATGTTTCTTTGAAAGTAAGAATGTACAGACATATGTACAGATCAGAAACAGTGCAAGCAAATGTCGTATAGATTAGTCCAAAGCATAGGAATGCGAAAGGTGGTCCAGGATAGTTCGAGTAGGCAATGCAGTCGCCCTGCTTCAGCATCCTCCTAGTTGGTTGAGGCTGGGGCCGTTTGGGCAGGAAGCATTGTACAGTCTGATGGCTGTTGGTACAAAACAGCGCCTACAGTGCTCCGTAGCTGCACCAGCTCACCATGGAGGGGATGGGAGGTGTTTGTTTAGGATGGAGTTCAGTTCAGTGTCCAGGCTCAGCCCAAATGACAGAGCCAGCCAGTTTCACCAGCCTGCCCTCAATGATGCATCCCACAATAAAGGAGTCATCGGAGAGCTTCTGGAGGTGGCATGACCCAGAGTTGAATCTGACGTCAGAGGTGTAGAGAGTGAACAAGAAAGGTGACAGTACAGTCCCTTGGGGGCTACTTTGCAGCATGTCCAACACCCTGCTCCGGAGGAAGACTAACTGTGGCCTGTCGGTGCGCTAGTCTGTAACACAGGAAACCGTGGCATTGTCCACCTGCACTGCTCTGAGCGGGAGGGTCTGTATGGTGTTGAAAGCACTTGAGAAATCAAAGAAGATCAGTCTCCCTATGCCTCCAGGCCTCTCCAGGTGGGAATAAGCCCTGTGGAGAAGGTATCTGATGGCGTTGTCTGAGGTCCGATGTGCTGCAGGGTCAACCACTCAAACGTCTTCATTATGTGCAAGGTCAACGCCACTGGCCTGTCATCATTACGTAGCCATCAATGGACTCAGTGGCAAGATACTGAAAATGTGATTGATCCAAGACCAGACTTTCTACCATCCAGATGAGAGGGACAAAAAAGCCAAAATGTTTAGTAAAAATTAATGCTAAAACTCATAACATATATACGCTACGGTATAAAACACTATATGCAATCATTGTTATCAGCCTGGGAGATGAGGATCTTTGAGCTTGTGGATGAGAGAGAGTGGTCCTACAACTAGAACCACATGATCTCAGAAACTGGCTTTCCCAGAATGCTGCAGGCTTTGTTTGCAAGGAGACTCCACTGGGACTGGTCTGGTTGAGGGAGGAGAGTGGAATATGCGGGGGGCATTAGCAGAAAGAGCTGGCACATGCCCAGTGCTGCGAGTCTGCCATCCATAGCTTGACTGCAGGACCTTTTTCTAAGCTAGTTTTACAAGCTTTGGTCTCATGATTGGGAGGGAGAAAGTACAGCAAACAGAATGAATAAGTGAGAGTACACTAATGTATTTTTTCTTGGAAAATCAGTGAGACAGGACTGTGACTAGCTGGTTGGACCATATCAGAGGGAGATAACTAGAGAAGGGCTTGGCTGGCAAGTTTAAGTACGAGTCAAGTGAATATGTGAAATGGGCTTGGCTTGTATTTGTCAATGAGACATCAACTACACATATTCAGAGTTTTAAGCAGAAAAAAACAAACTTTCAGCAAACACTACATATAATTTGCTGCTAAAATAAAGCTCAATTACATTGACAGCTAAATTATACATAAGTGATTTGTGTTTTCACTCTGGGGAAATAAGTACAGAAGTCTGATAGAACTCTTCTTGGAAAAGATTTTGTTTGAGGAACTTTTTGGAAATGGAGTGACTTTAAAAAAAAGGATGACGTCTGCCATTGTCTCAATGAAGGTTTAAAGTTTACATTTTCACCATAAGATTACCTATAAGACTTCACTGAGCAAATAAAAGGTATGATCAGGCTGGGTAACTTTGGAGTTCAAACACAAACAAACAATAAATATGTTGTCTCCCACATATGATGCAGCGTCACCTTTGGGCCAATCAAAATGAAAATAATATTTAAATTTACAGTGTATGGGAGATAAAAAGCTTTTAATTGAAAATGTAATGGTAAGAGCTAACAGGTCGATAGAACTTGTTTCTCAAGATAAATTTGAAATATATAGGATTTCATGAAGTTAGCTCTAACAAAGTATGAAGGCAATTTGGTTGTTCCATTTTTTGTTTGTTAATTGATGTAGCAATTATTGATTTCTGCATTTTTAGGTAAGTGAAATGGCTTAAGTGTTCCAAATTCATCTTTTAATTCATCAACTGAGCATCGAGATCTTCAAAATACCTTTGGTCATATTCTGAGTGCAATGCTGATTGTGACTGTTATTAAGTAAACAGGTTCCTTTTTCTACTAAATACACGTACTAAACATTCATAAGGGTGCGATTTACCGAGTAACAATTTGAAATCTTAAAAGTGACAGAAATCTTAAAACTGACAAAATCTTTAAACCAAAAGAGGACAAATCTGAGGGGGGTTGTTGTGTCCCTAAAATGTGTACAGGCATGATGCTGGACACAGTGAATGAATCAGCATAATGATTCAGGTGAATGAATGACATCAGAAGTGAAGTGTGAGTGTATAAGAAGTGGGTATAATAACAGAGACGAGCGAATGAATAAGAGGGAAGTATGATGAGGTGAAATTGCTCTGTCCCTCTCTCAGACACAGAGCAATGGGGATGGGCAGCATGCAGAAGTGGCACAGTACAGAGGGCCTTAGTCGATGCGATACAATCTGATCAAATTTGATATAACACCATTTACTGTCTCGAAGAAAATTCAATTTGCAAAGGCCAGCACAGAAAATATATATATATAAATAAGAAAAGAATATAAAATATATAAGATCATGCAAAAAATTTACAAAATTTGCAGTTATCAGTCTTGTCATGGCTATTTATCACTGAAAAAACAAGCACACAAACTATGCAAAATGCACCTCAAACATAATACTGGACAGGATATAACAACATGTATGAAATATTCCAGACATACGTCCAGGAGATAAAGAGAAATGTATTAAAGCCCATTGCCTTCTTCAAATATTGTTTTTTTCTTTCTGTATTAATTTGCTGCATTGATTGCTTTGAAATGGAATTGACCCCACCCCTGCAACCCAATCTGGCACCTCATCTTCTAGTGTCCGTCACCACCAACAGACTGCACACACTGCAATTCTACCAGGGCTTGCTAGAGCTCTGAGGGGTCTAGGGGGGCATACAGCCCTATAGTTGGTAGGGGCCCACCAACTTAATTAATCTTATTTAAAGGGGAATTCTACCAGCAAGAGTAGATATTTCAAGTAGACTACAATTTCCCCAAGATTGTTTTGTTGTTGTTTTGTGTTCTGAGTTCCACAGATCAAGGAAAATGCAATCCTAAGACATCATGAAATTGCGTTGGAGATGTTTAAAGAAATTTCCATGGACACTCATGTTCCCTTACCTATATTAAACATCTAGAATTATGAAAACACTGCAGGTGGTTAACACACGAGAAAATGGCTGTCATAATGTTATTTCAACCATCTTGTGGAAAGCAGTTTGATACAATGCTCCAGATAGTTCCAACATACAGACAAAAACTGAAGACAGCCCAAACTATCTGAACCACAATCCGAAGTTGGACCCCAGAGACAGTTGGGGAGCTCTCAGACACTGCCTCAGCACTGCTAGGAGGCCTTCAGATCAGTGAGTGACAGTTTTGACACCTTCACAAATACTGTCTGCTCCTGTATCTCTTTCTGTGAAGAAGCCTGCCTTCCAAAGAAGCCAATTGACAAGTACAAATATGCCAAGCCATGGTTCACGAGGGAGCTCAGGATCCTGTGAAACATCAAGGAACAGGCTCACAAGAAGAGAATTAGAGATGAATACCATCTGACCAAAAGCCAGCTCATCAAAGCCATCAAAAACAAGTCACGTCCCAGTACAGGACCAGAGTGGAGATTCAGTCATCAATGACTGAATAGTGGTTGCTCAACACACTAATAAGCTACAGGCAAAGAGTCTCTAACATATACCCCTCCCCCACACTTGCCAATGACTTTTAATTACTTCTATATTGCTGACAGGGTCACCCTCGCTGCACCCCGATTGGACGCCAAGTCACCTTGTCTGCTTTTTCAAACTGAGCTACAGGCTCATGGCCGAATGCTTTCTCGGTCGTTTTGCCAAGAAGGCTTCTTTGACCGTCCATTTACTGTGACTGACCGGTCATACATACTGTTTAATTCCTGAGCTATTTAGTTAACTGGTTGTTTGTTTTAAATAGCCCTATAGGGTCGACATTTAAATATGACGGTCCACTCACTCAGTTCATCTAGTTAAGCTTTCAAAAGACTTTGTGGAATTGGTGAATTGTTTTATTTTATTTAAAATTGAAATTCGTTTCCAAAAAGTTTGTGGGTCTGGTCACTTGCTTAATTTCATTCATTATCTGTTCAGAAAGTTGTAGCCTGCTTCCATTTGCCATAATTCATTTCAAAAGTTTGTATAAATAGTTAATTGTTTAATTTCATTTATCATTCCTTCAGAAAGTTGTCACCTGTTTAAATTCATTATTTGTTTAAAAAGTTATAGCCTAATCCACAGGCTAACAGAAGGGCTCATTGCAAAGCTCAGCACTCCCAGCACTTGAAAGAATGAGCAGCGGAGAATACAGCTCAACCAAGGTTCCCTGTTGATCAAATTATTGAGCTTTGTAACGGCAAAGTGAGGTGGACCCAGGTCCCCCTAACCCTCCCCCTGCAAAAACCATCACTCCTCCACAACTTCCCCTCCTGCCCAATACACAGTAGCAAAACAACACAAAAGTCTCAGGGCCTGATGGACCAGCTAGCCCCGGCTGTCTTTATCCACTCTCTGTTCCTTAGCAAAGTTCTTACCTGCTTCCCTACCTGCTGCTATCATTCATGTTCCTAAGAAGGACAAGGTTCCCTGCCTCAATAACTTCAGGCCAGTGGCACTGACTTCAATCATAATGTAAACCTTTGAGTGCATTGGTACTATCCTACTTTTAACATGACAGACCCACTGCTCAACCCCCTGCAGTTTGCCTATTGGGCAAATCTGTCAATGGAGGATGCAGTCAACATGGACTTAGGCCATGTTTACACGACAACGGTTCATAGATGAAACGGGAAAGTTTTTTTGCGGATTGGCCTTCCGTTCGCACGACAACGGCGTTTTCGGCGCCTGAAAACGCAAGCTTTTGAAAACGGGTCCCAGAGTGGAATCTTTTGAAAACGCCGCCCTTGCTGTCGTCGTGTGAACTGGCAAACCGCAAGTCTTGTGAAAACAGTGACGACAGGCGCCACTTGGCACATGCGTATAGAAGAATATAGGACAGACATGCGCAAATAGAAGAACAACAATGGCGGCCAACCGACCTGTGTTTGTGTTGCAGACTCTGCTGAGTTTATTAAAGCTACTCCAGCAAAGTGTAGATTTGAGAATAAAAATAGCAATTCAAATCCTCTCCAAATGTGTTTAATAGCTTGTTTCAAGTTCAGCCCATTCAATCCCTCTTTCTCCGTG
>OMLI01031353.1:0-11418 GCA_900302605.1 Rondeletia loricata | reverse complement strand
TTCATTATTGTTTAATATACTGTAGTGGATAGTGATTTTGATGAAGAGAAGAGGCCAGACAACATTTGCCTAATCCATTCAGAATTCTTAGTATCAAGCTGATATCATCATGGAGCATTTGTCATGCAGCCAAAATAACATTATCTTATATCTTACATCTATTCTGAGAGAGAAACTAGTCAGCACTGATTTTGTATTATATACTCTTCCCTGACATTTGAACAAGCAGTGGAGAGCGGAGCAATGCTTCATTTCACACCCCACATTAAGACACAGTCTCCTAACACACTGCGAGTGTACATCATGTACATACACGCACACACAGACACACACACGCACGCACACACACACACACACACGCGCACACAAGCACACACGCACACACACACACACACACACACACACACACACGCACACACGCACACACACACACACACACACACACACACAGACTCCTGATCACAGATATTGTGCACTACATGAGTCACTAAGCACTGCGCGCAGTGTGCAACGCATCGTGGGCTGGAGCGACGCCCACGCACATACAGTCCCATACCTCTCCCTCTCCTCCTCTCCCTCTCTCTCCTCTCCCCCATTCTTTCTCTCTCATCGTTCCTTCATCTCCCCCCCTCTCTCTTTAGATGAGGGAATGATGAGAGAGAAAGAACGTACATACAGAAGCAATGCTATATATATATATATATGTAGTATGTGTAAGGGTAAATTCATCTCTAATGCTATCCCTCTCTCGTTGTCTTTTTTCTGTCTACTGTACCTTTCAATAACATTCATTTCCTCAGCTTTCTCAGTGAGGATCATTTCTCCTACCCTCTCTCCATCTCTCTCTCCATCCCTCCCTCTCTCTACATCCAAAGTACCTTTCTCTTCCGCAGTGCTCCTTTGGTCCCTGGAACAGCCTCACACACCAGGCTGATGGCTTCCCTAGAGGGAGGGAGAGAGGGAGATGAAGGCAAGATGGTGACTCCAATGGGCCATCGCAGAATAGCCACATAGCAACAGTTATGCTGCGTTTAAGTTAGATTGATTCCCTGGCTATGTATGCTTGAACTCTACAGGTTGTTTCAATGAGAATGGAATCTCCTTGTCCAAAAGAGACCTGTTTCAAGACGGTATTCAATACACACACAATGTAGAGTGTTTCATATGGTGTCATAGGGAATATTACAAGTGCATTGTACCACTTGAAACCATGCAGCTGTATCCGGTATACTACACATCACAAAGTGAAATATAAAAGTCTTTAAGATGTGAAGTGATAGAACCACTTCAGCCTATACACTGTGATGTTTATGTAAAAGAGAAAAATATGTGGATAAAATACTGACTAAAGATAGAGCTTCTTTGATGCTGAGAAAAGTCAAATTCCTCCTCTGAGACAAAGTGAATATTGGTTTCATGACAGAAACTGAAATGTTAATTTCTGTATCCTTTCTAGGTGGATAACTCATGCACAACAGTAGTTTATTTTAGAAATGGAAAATCGAATAACAGCAATGGCATGATACAAAGCTCTCTCTCTCTCTCTCTCTCTCTCTCTCTCTCTCTCTCTCTCGCTCTCTCTCGCTGTCTTCCTGTCTCTCTCTTTCTCTATCCCTCTCTTCATTAGAGAGAGAGAGAGTGCACCTGTGTGGCCTTGCTAGCCTAGCACTAATGTTAACACTGGACTGGCTCCAGGAAGTCAAGCAGAAAAGTGGACATGACACAAACCAATCCACTGTTGGCTCACTGCACAGTGGTAGTCAGTAACCTCAAAGATATTCATAGACTCACAGACAATCTCCATGTAAACAAATGGCATACAGTGAAATAACATTTCTTGTTCTTAATCTTTTAGCATGAGTTTGGAAATGGGTCTTTGTAAAATAAAATAGTGAGTTGGGGGATGTTGCAGAAGTGGCCAGTCCCAACATTCACTAGTGCAAATCTGCTAATGAAATGTGAATTAGTAAGCTAATCACCTTCTGCTGTAATATATAGATTTGATTCTATTTGTTTTACGATTCACTGTCTCAATTAAAGAATCTAATGTTGTAAAATCGGGTGTAGACTGGCATGCTTCCATAAAGGACCAAGGCAGCTGACTCTTGAGTTAATACATTACTTCTGATAGGCAGACCTGACTACAGACTTGACACTAGTGTTACATTACTTTTGATGGACGGAACTGACTACAGTCTCTTGGGACTCGCATATCCAAAATGCCATCAAGTTACAGTAGAATGGCTATGAGAACAAATTTATATGAAGGAAACTGGGTTGAGGCTGCTCTCGAGAAACAAACATTTTAGATATTTATATAAATAATAACAGGTATTGGTGTAATCTGATTTTTTAATGTTCTAAATTTTCCTGGAGAATAAAATACAATAAAAATTGCTAATCACTGGAGCATTAACAACTTGATCAGTGGCAATAAATTGATTTCTGAGGTTATGGTAGCACTGAGCAATAAGATTTAAAAAATACTGATCTCTTGCAACATTAACTTCAATATTCTGTCATAAATCTCTTCATACGTTAAAAAAAACAACATTACGTTTACTAGTCTTTCATTCTCATTAAGGTTTCCTGCCCTCTCTCTTAATAGCACATGATCATTTAACCAAGAAAACATTTGGAATGTTTATTTCCTTTTAGTTTCAACAGGAGAAACTTCATGTAGTTTAGCCAGAAAATGGCATTGAAATGTTACAGATATATTCTGGTACACTTTCTGTATTAGAATCTGAACATATTCCATTACAAAACATATTCAAATTTTGAGTGATAAATACTTTCACTTTAGATTTTTTTGAGTAATACCAAAAGTTATTAAAAGATCAAGTGTATGACTTGGTTTATGAGTAGGTACAAGATCAAGTATAATGGCTTTTTGAATATTGCATAAAATTAAAACTTTCAATTAGTAGAGTAGGTTTAAAAATTCCTGACCCAATGTATTATTTAATATGTTCCTGTTTTTTCAGTAAAGGTCTTGAAATTACAAAAAACTTCAACACCACTAATCATTTTGCATTTTGGTTTAATCAAATTTTTCATAAGGTTGATATTTATTTATGAACAAAACTCTTCAAATAAACCGAAGCATATGTATGAGGAAAGCCATGAAGAACATGGGATAGCGGCTTCATCAGGCTAACATGTTTTGGTATGGTGCTCTGATGAAGGCTTTACACCAAAACGCGTTAGCCTGATGAAGCCAACACATTTTAAAATGGTAAACAGACCAGTAAGTCTTGCTGTTTTTTTAATTTTGGAACGCTGCTATCCCATGTTCTTCATGGCTTTCCTCATGTTTTAATTATAGCAGAGCACCCAGCCAAAAGGGCTACAAGAGGAAGCGCACCTTCATCGATATGTATGTAGGTATAAAACAAATCCCAATAAATGAGTATCAATATTCTGTCTGCTGTTTTGTTTTTGAGAAAATCTAGCCAATCCTCAGCAGTTTGGAAACTGTTTAGAAACTGAAAACATACCTTGTTATTTGTGATCTGGTGGTGAAATCCAGGGATCTCATTGACCGAAGGACTTCTATGCAGCCCAGGTACTATAAAACAGAACATATAAGCACATGTGAAATTCATATTCAACGAGAGGTCAACATTATATTCATATTTCTTCCATTACTATCATGGTATCATTTGGAGAAAGGCACACCTGATTTGTTGTTCTGTTGATGTACAGTATCAATCCAATTTCAATAAATCCAAAAATAATTGCAGGCCTTCAATGGATAGCAAATCAATAACAATATCAAATCAATATTTAGACACCAGACACAAAAGTAAATTATAAATACTCCCCTGACAGGTCACACCTTATTTGGATTGTCCAATGCTGATACTCAACTTACTATCAAGTGAATATGATGTGTCACTAAAAAGTCTACTGAGTTTCAAGTAATACTCATAATTGTGTGAAAAGTAGTCTATAGATGTTCACTGTCTGGGTTAGGGTTAATCTTAGGGTTAGGGTTAGGTTTACATAGAGATGCATCAAATAGGAAAGTGACACTTTGTTGAACATCTACTTTTTGTCACCTGATAGTTGAGTACCAACATTGGACTATCCAAATGAAGTGTTATCCCCTGATATACTGTATTATCACGACAAAAACAAATATTATTTCCCCTTAAAATGAGCCATGTGATCAGAAATAGTTTAAGATTGTGTTCCGCGTCTACAATAAAATCCTATTAACTCTCTTTCCATTGCCTTTTCTGCTCTGCAACACTCTTGGGCTTCCACAATAGAGAACAAACATGATGGATATCAATCAGCCTATCAGAGAAAAAACATACATGTCACAGAAAACACAGCCTTTGGCAGATCAAACATGGGATGTTAATGCTAGGAACTACAGGTAAGTTGAGAACATTCTTTTTTTTTTTTACAGTAATTCAGTAGCCTGGCTAATACCTGCCAGGGAAATCAGTCACTGGTTAGGCTCATCATTATATAGTATCACATGATATGCTGTCTTTGAGTGGGTCCCTTCTACAGAGTGTAGATCTAGGTCTGCAAATGTCTGCAGGATAGATACTGAAAACACATTCATTTTAGAGGTATAAGTGCAAGGATGTTATTATTCTATAGGTGTGTAAAAATTTGGGATGTGTCAGAATAATGAATTGATAACTTCAGTTATTCTACTTTCATTTGTGTTAGTGTGCCACGTGATCTACTAAGGTGACGGTAGTCCTCCTATCTCATAAAGTCATATTCAGTACCATCCACCTACTCACATTACAGCACCTCTTCTGATTAATATTGCACAGACTGGGAACATTTTGTGCTGACGAGTTCCTATCATTATCAGAGTCAGACTCGTAATGTGCCTGTAAACAAAAAAAAGACATTCAGACACAGTCTAACTTTTCTATTTCCACTCCATTTCAGAAAAGAATGACAGATCAAAAATAATAAGTTACTATAATAATAATAATAGTTACTATAATCATAACTGTCATATTACGAGGTCCTTTCTTTCCAATAAAAGTTTGCTGTACTGCAAGCACCAGCAAAGAAAGTATCGTCTACATGATGTTCGAGGATTTCCCCCCGTAATCTATTATTAGAACAGTCGATTTGAAGTTCTGCACAATTCACCATGGCAAAAAAATCTCAAATAGTGCAGAAATCGATAGAGGCCTACTCTGAGCACAACACAGAGACATTTTTCTCTCATGTCATATAATATACAAAAACACGATTTACACAATAAACACTGAAACCCATTTCTACCCTTTGCTGTTTGGGTACAGTAGCTATAGCAAGCAGCTTAAAGCCAGACACTCATGGGAGGTGAGCTCAAAGGAGAACATACACAACACACCTTCTGAGTGATCCCATTTATAGCTAGATTTTACGTCTTGAAAACTAGACACAAATATATTGACTCTGTAACATGCATACATAGACGTTCTTAAACATGAAGTCATATTTCATTCTGGCAACAGTTAAACATGTCACGTAACTCAGTTCATTGTTGTGCCTTTGTATGGGTGACGACCATAAAGTGCACACTGTGGCATTTTTTGTTAATTTATATAATCATTATATACAGTTCAAAGTCTATACAGGATGTGTTAGATCAAGAGGGTAGGGCGATTGATCGATAAATAGGGTAAATCAATGCATTAATTTGAGATGAAATGTGTTTTAATAGATAATGAACAACTTGCAAAATATGCATGATGAACAGGCATGGCTTTTAACATGTGCAGTAAACCATTACACTATATATAACAT
Organism: Rondeletia loricata; assembly: GCA_900302605.1. Classification (NCBI taxonomy): domain Eukaryota; kingdom Metazoa; phylum Chordata; class Actinopteri; order Beryciformes; family Rondeletiidae; genus Rondeletia; species Rondeletia loricata. The sequence continues at coordinate 5,643 of OMLI01031353.1, read as the reverse complement.
TGTACTGAGAGGAAGGATAATTACTATAGTTACTGAAATATGGTAAGTAACTTCTTAATTAAACAGAATGAATGACTTAAGTTTTACACACCTAAGTTGTTCCTTTCTAAATGGAACACTCATAAAGACATATTTCACATAACATCTCATACAGGTTCAACTAAATATTTTCAAACACTGGAAAGAGCTAAAACAAATGAATGTCACACATAAATGCCCTAAAAATACAATAGCATGCTAGATGATCTAACCTAAATGACAATAGTGCAACACTGACAACAGTTCTTTCTATCTAATATACCAGAGACAAAAACAAAGAAACAATAATACAAAAGCCAGTGTGTGTGTGTGTGTGTGTGTGTGTGTGTGTGTGTGTGTGTGTGTGTGTGTGTGTGTGTGTGTGTGTGTGTGTGTGTGTGTGTGTGTGTGTGTGTGTGTGTGTGTGTGTGTGTGTGCACTTTTGCACAAGTAACATGGCTACCATGGACTTAAGAGTGAGTGTAAACAGTGTCACTGTCAATCAGTGTCCCTTTAGAGTAATGGTGCGTGATGTGTAAGGGGTGAGCACATGACACTAATTAAAAGTGCTGTGAGCAGAATTGCACATTGAACTCAATACATATAGTCAGTACTCAAACCACGAGAAAACTAGACCAGACACACTTCTCCCTCTCACAGTGTGGACGCTTTCAGCAGCATCGACTGGACCAATAAACCCTCCTGGCCTCAGTGCAGTTAATGGAACGACACGCTGGTCACACATACTGTAGGCTTTGTTGAGGCAAGTTGTAGTATGTATCGTATGATGGTGATCCTACTGTGTGTTGCTTGCTTTATTATACAACACATTTCACCTGACAATACTACAGTCTTGCTCAAATCAAACATAAATTATATGACTTTTTTTGAATGTACTGCATTAAAAATGAAGAAACCCTGATATTTGTATACCTTCAGGCAAATGTACAAATTACTAATACTTTACTTTTACTATTTCAGTGAAAATGGTGTATTCCATTTTTTCATTCACTTCATACATTGTAGAGCCTAGGCCTAGCATCATCACTCCTCATGCTCGTGACTCATTGTCAGTGTGATGACATTCAGATCTAGTAGTTGTGTGCCAGCTTGTGCTCCTTAAATTGATGTATGATGGCTACTGACTGAACACACCAACATTAGCACAATGATGAGGTGTCATAAGTGATGAGACAAACACGCATTGCATTTCAGTATCAGAAAGCAAAACAGCCGTGAAGCTCATAAAGATACACAATGTACAGAAGTAAGACATCGCCATGGTTACAAAAGCATAAAGCTGTGGCATCTCATACACAAGGTTAAGACTGAGATACCATACACAATGAAATGTTTACAACATGCTCAAAATGACAGCATCTACTGCGTGCTTGATTGCTGTGTTTTGTTTTGCCATCAAAGGCATTTCCTCTATTTTCCCCCAGTGCTGACCTTCTCTATTTCCTGAATTATTTAATGTCTATTTTATGGTCCCTGGTTGCTCTTTCACTCAGCCTCCTGCCGTAGCCCACCTACATTGTCGCTCCCTTTTCTCCCCTGCAGCTAGCTCAGTCAGCTCGAGTCATTGAAGGAAAAGACAGAATGGAGAAAGACCGGGACAGAGAAAGATAAATGAAGAGGATGAGAAAAGGCAGGAGGAGACAGGAGGAGAAAAGAGAGAGACAGAGAGACCACCAACCTTTACAATGTATGTCACTCCTGGACCAGAGATCCTCTCGCTTGAGTGTAGCCATCCTCTGGAGGGTTTGTTTACCAGTCCCCCACCTCCACCTGGATTCCAGTCCTCTCCACTGGGCTGGAGCTCCTCCAGCCTGCTCTTCTTGTTCATGCTGCTGGCTGGCTCCAGCTGGGAGCAGGGGGCTGCAAGGGAGGCTGAGCTGCACAGAGAGCTGCCCACACCGGAGGCTGCTGCCGCTGCCACACTGGGGCTAGGGCCACTGGAGCTGCCTGAGCCCGATCCCCCACCCCCCTGCAGCTTAGACACAGCCAGGTCCTTGACAGCTGAGGGCAGGCCCTTGATGCCCAGCAAGCTGCCTGAGTTGCTGAATTTCAGGCTGGACACCTTGTTGATGAGGGTGCAGAGGGTGGTGCCTCCATCTTCCAGGTGGTCAGAGCCGTGGCTGGTGGCGGTGCTGGAAGCAGTGGTGGTGGAGGAGGACTGGACCTCGGTCGGGGGTGTGTAAGACGTCTCGGCGGCAGACTGGGGGGTGGCCGAGACCTTAGGGTTCATGGACAGGCCGTGGAGAAGCTCATCGACGGATGTTACTGACTCATTCCTGAAGCGGTTGTATTTGGTACGGTGAAGCATACCCTTCGCTCGCTTGCTCTCTCCTCCTCTCCACCGACCGACACACAGCCTGCCTCTTTCACAAGTGCGCTGGCAGATGTGGCTGAGCCGTGCTGATTACCCTCTCCTGTAACATAGCAGCAGCAGTACAGGCAGCAAACGCCTTTTAGCAATCACAGGCCACCTGACTGTAATTTTCTCTATTCAGGTTACAGTGGTGGTTGTGTTGAGCTGCTGCCACTGCTGTCGCCAAAGTCCAAGCTGCCTTTAGTAAAATTCAAAGCTGCAATCCAATCCGTCAGAGAGAAATAAACAGATACAATCCATGGAAACACAACATGGAAGCAGAGGAGGAAGAAGATGGAGAGAAAGGGGTCTCTAAAAAGCTGCCAATGTTGTGGTGCAGCTTGTTTGGTTTCCAGCGGTAATGATGATGATGATGAAGATGATAATGATCTCTAGCCTTAAACACAAAGTAAGAGAACAGAGAAAGGTCTATGTTGGCGATGATCGTGGATACTGCGAGGGAAGAGCAAATACTCTCTACTGACTGCTGCCTGCCTGCCGGCTCGGAGCTAAAGCATGACTCACTGATCTGAGAAAACCTTCTCAACAAAAGCCTTGCTGAACACTGCAAATCACTTCCTGTTGGAGGGAGATAAAATCCTCCCACTTACAGCACACTAGAACCAATCAATTTTCAAATTTCCCACTCTGATATGTCTTCAACATTGTAGGAATGCTTCTGTTATTCTTACTTTCTTATTTGCTTGTAATGAGAAAAGGAAACAAAGAATGAGAAGTAGCTTGATGATCTAACGTAGTAATTTTGTATCTATAATAATTACCTTGCGTTCATGTTGTACACTCTTATTGTCTTATTAAATGTACAAATGGATAAAAGAAGTAGGAATAAAAGGATGATACACACCATATGAGTTGATCACAGAGTTAATAATTAATGTAGTGAAATAAGAAATAAAAAACTAGCATTCATGTTATTGACAGCTACAATACGTGTGCCTGCCAAAAGTCTTCCCTAACAGAAAAGACAGGCTCCTTTGAGTCAATAATAAAATCTCTATTTAAAGGTATCATAAAGATACTGTGTTCCATAAAAGATTTAAAGATATCTCTACAAATCAATGAAAGAAAAAATCGAATGAAATTACAGCAGGACTGGAAATGCATAACATCATTAATGTACTGTCCATGTAAAATTATAACAGCTGCAGAAAATGGGCACGCATTACTCTGACAAATATATTCCTGGCCCTCAATCTTATACTTTTCATACCCCAAAACTATGACTGGCTAACACCCCTGTTTTTCTGTACAAATTATTTCTAATCAACTTTTAATGTGAATGAAACAAAATATTAAATTATTCAAAATAAATTTGTTTTTAGTCCATTTGCCTCATGTGCATCATTAATTTCCCCTCAGCATTCTGCTACAAAGGATTATAAAATGCCGTTCCACTACTAGGAAGCAGATCCAGTCTCACAGCCTGTCTAAAACACCCAGCAATTGGTCCTTGTTCAACTACATGAATGATACAACTGAAAAAAACCACAATATGAATGACATGTTTCTCAGGCAGATGAGTCAATGAAGCAACCAAAAGGATAAGAGAAATAGCCCAAGAGTCTCCTTAAAACCAGCAGCAATGAAGCATCTTCGTCTCCCCTGTAGCAAAAAGCACACAGCCAGACACCATTCATGTAAAATGTCTTCAGGAGCATCTAGCAAAGCCGAAAGACTGCTCATTCATAAGCAGCTTCCGCTCTCACTCTGCTGCAGATTTCGCACTGCAGTCCCTCCCAACATCTCTTCCCTGCCTGGCAAATATAGAAAAAAAGACAGCACGTCTGCCTTCTCTCCTCAGAAACAAAGGCATACACAAAAGGAGGGAAGAAAAGACAGCCCCTCACAAAGCAAGAGAAGAGCCAAAAAGACAAAGGAGAAAAGAGCAGAGGACAATAAAGGCGTGCAATATTTAGTCTTTTATGTGAATGAAATAGCAGGCTGGCATACCAATGTTTCTGTGAATGGAAGCGAGGCCTTTCTGCCTCTGCAAGGCAATCCCTAGGGATGGCATGGTCTTATCCAATGAGGAGCCAGCTGGATGACTCATTCAGGGAAGGCTTGCAGAATAGTGGAAGAGACCATTCCAAACGCAGGTGTACATTTTGTTAGCTCTGAAAATGCTATATAAATGCCACCTACACCATCAGATATGAGATAGTTAAGTAATATAATAAGTTAACATATGGTTAAGAGAATAAGAAACTAAAGAATATCCAGGCCAGAAAATAGAAGATAAAAATGACACCCCCAGATTTTGTATTATTTGTCACCAGTTTTTTTCCACATTCATATGAACAGTGGCCATCTACACATTCAATTAGTAATTTACAGTGTATATGTAAGGACAGATAGTACAAACACACTGGAATAACATGCCTGATATGTTGCGCTATAATATGCAGTATGGGCTGACAGATATAAGTGTACCCATATTTTTGGCCAATATTTGGCTTTCAAAGATACGTATCAGCACATATTCCATAATGATCAGCTAAAATTAAAACAATATTTTAGCACAATCACTAATGGTTAATATTCAATATATTCGCATAAGAAACTAAAAACAATTGGATAACATTTTTGGGCTTGGAGTTTGCTATTATGATGACATATGTTAAAGTATTTGAAAAAAATTGTTTTTATGTTTTTGTAGCTATTGTTAATTAAACATTTTAATCATAAAAAAGTCCTCAATGTTGCCCTTTGCCATAATTGCCCTATAAGACACAAATCTGCGAGACACTGTCCATGACATTTTTATTTTTCATGCTATCACCAAAGAAGATCTTTATCAGCAGACATATTGGTTATTGTCATCCCAAATTATGAGCGCTGGAATTGGACCCCAACACTAATGGTCACGCCCTACAATATATGCCATCTCCTGCTAATTTACAATATTAGTCCTAAGTACCTTTCTATTTATGGGGGTATTATTGTGTCATATATAAACAAATAAATAGTGTGAACATTTCACAAATAAAATGAGATCCACAAATATGTTTTGTATGTTACAAACTAGACTCACAAGTCAGTCTCTAAACGCTTCGCTCAACTAGAGACTGAGGACATTCAACCAGGGGCACGTTCAATCTGAACACGGTGTGCACCGTTTTTCTACGGTTTCCGGGTTGAACGACATGTTTCCTCGAAACGGTGTGAAACGGTGCGCAATGGTCTTTGAGGTACATTTTCTCTCATTTGGTGGGTGTGTCAGAGGTGTGTGT